>PVKS010022187.1:0-34094 GCA_004027875.1 Aplodontia rufa | reverse complement strand
GATAAGATGTAATGCTTTACAATCTAATACCTTTTTTTTAGAATTATAAAGGGAAAGGGAAGGGAGGGATAAGGGAGGGTAATTGGGGGGGGGCACTCCTGGAGATAATTGCAATATCCAGAATATTTACACATTTTATACACATTTTATATTATTTTGTTAAAATCGTGTAAGGTTGTTCAAAAAATAATAATAAATATAAAAAAAAATCTTGTAAGGTCGCTCAAAAATAAAAAAAAATAAAATAAAAAAAAATTCCATTAATCCCTCTGAACTACTTTTCTATGTGAAATGAGAGTGATAAAATATTAAATTAAACAATTATATTATTAAAAAAAAATGGACTCTCTTTTTGTTGTTGAGTTATAGAATAAAAACCTGATATTTAATCTAGCGTTTCTTAGGTAAAGGTAAGTAAACATGAGGAAATATCCAAAAGCAACATTCTTAAGTTATATAAAAATGTGAAGAGAAAGATAAGCATAAGGCCTACTTGTCTTGCTTTAAGTAGTTTTTTGAGGGGGTAGGCACTGGGGACTGAGCCTGGGGTACTTGTCCTCTGAGCTACATCCTCAGTTCATTGTACTTTGAGACAGGGTCTTGCTAAATTGCTAAGGTGGGCCTTGAATTTGCAAATCCTGTTGCCTTAGCAACCTCTTACCCTGTCTAAATCACTGGGATTACAGGCATGTGCCACCACACTGGTCAACAATGACGTTGATCACTGGGTTCAGGCCTTATTCATCTATTGTAAGTTTCCCCTGTAACATTCCATCTAATAGTTTTAAGGCTGGTGATGTAGCTCAATGATAGAGTGCTTGCCTAGCATTCAAAATGTCATGTACTTAATCCACTGTAACACAAAAAGGAAAAAAATATCCAGAACCATATAATGGTTTAAATAGCACTAATAATTCTTGCCTTAGTCCGTCAATTAATTTTGAGTTGCAAAATTACGGTTTTTCTAATTTTATCATTTTTTCTTCTAAATTTATTAATTGGAATTCTAATAAAAGAGGATACTTCCCTCAACCCAGAAGAGCTAGCCCTGAAATACTCTGCATAGGAAAGGCAGGAAAAAAAAATGTTTGGCTTTTTTCTACTTCTTTTTTTTTTTTTTAATTTTTTTAAAGAGAGAGGGACAGTGAGAGAAGAGGAGGAAAATCAATTTTATTTAGTTTTTCATGTAGCTTTCATTGCTCCAACACTTTGTTATGTATGTGGTGCTGGATTTTGAACCTACAGACTCGCACATGCAAGGCAAGCACTGTAACTGCTGAGCCACTGCTCCAGCCCCAATTTTTTCTACCTCTTTTTACATTTTCAGAATATTAATGCTTTACCAACTGCCACAGACAACCAATTAATATTTTCTGTACTACCATTATGAACTCATAAATTTTTATATATATTACTATAGTTTCTATACATTGTAGTAATCACTTTTTTTTTTAACAGAGAGAATGAGTGTTCATTTTTTTCATCTGTTTTTTGTTATTTCTTTCTTTACCTATATATACAGTGCTGGGGACTGAACCCAGGACTCGTGCATGCCAGGCAAGAATTCTACTACTGAGCCACCTCTCAAGCCCTCACCATTCATTTTTACATTTAAATTGTCCATTTACGTCCAGTGGGAGCTCCTTCAAGTTCAAGTCTATGTCTTTTGACAAGATTCTGGAAGTCTCTGATACCTTTTTGCTTCCTAGCACAAGACTTCCCTTACTTCCCCACCTTACAAATGGTATTAAGACACTTATTCAAAGAGCCCTGCCCTGCATCTTATTAGGGGAAAATGGTACTTATTAGTAAAACTTACAATATTGGTGCTTTGATTATTAATTGCTTTTAAGTCTTTTCAACAAATAGACCCAGAAAATTAACATTTTTTTAGAAAAGCAAGTGAGTGTGAATCAATTTTGCCAATTTAAATTTAAGACTGCAGGGCTGCTACTTAAATTTCGTTGATTTCATACTTTCATCTTTCTTTCTTTCTTTCTTTTTTTTTTTTGAGAGAAAGGAGAGGAGAGAGAATCAATTTTATTTTATTTTTTCATCTGGCCTTTGTTTCTCTGACACGTAGCTGTATACGTGGTGCTGGGGTTTGAATCTTGCCTCACGCATGCCAGTCAAGCGTTCTAACCACTGAACCACTGCTCCAGCCCCACTTTCATTTTTTTTTTTAAACATTTTTTTTTAAGAGAGAGAAGGACAGTGAGAGTGAGAGAGAGAGAATCGATTTTATCTAGTTTTGACATGTGGCTTTCGTTGCTCTGACACTGTTGTGCACATGGTGCTGGGGTTCAAACTCAAGTCACTGCACTTGTCAGGCAGGCGCTGGAACCACTGAGCCACCATTCCAGCCCCTTCACTTTTTTAAAAATGCTGAAAATATGGGTTTCTGATAGCATTAACACAATAATGTAATTGCTTTCTCCAACTATGTCTAATAATTTCAAGATAACAATATCATAATTATGAACAATATGCCCACTAAATATAATTAAGGATTTGTACATCCCTTTAGGGATACAGAAATTGAAATATTATGTTCTAAAGTAACCTGAAATAATTCATTCCTATATTAATACGCTAATAACTTTATAAGACATTATGGTTCCTAAGTACAAAAAAAGTCAGCATTTTGTTCCTTTCTGCTTTCCCTTGTTTCCTCCTTCTTCCATATAATTTTGTTTTTATTTGTCCTACCATTGTTTCTTTTGAAAAATTTAAATGAAACAAGTAGATAATGATTGTGTCTCATTCCTTTTCTTACCTATAAGATATTATAGTAAGTACATTATTCTGCACCTTGCTTTTATTTTTTTAAATAACAGTATGCCTGGAGATCATGCCCTGGCAGAAATATATATTTTCATTACTCCATAGCACAGCACTGGAAAGATAAACCACAGTTTATTAAACCAGAACCTTATTATAGATGTTCAGGTTACTTCCAGATGCTACTGTTACAAATATTGCTTCATAACTTTAGGCATTTCATATTTTTTGCTATATCTTCAGGATAGAAGCCTTGAAATGGGTTGGCTGATACAAAGAGTAAAATGCAAAGGTGATTTTGCTAGTTGCTACGAAACTACTCTCTTTAAGTTTATACCACTTGCTGCATTCCCATTATTGGATCAAAGTAACTGTTGCCACACAGCTCATTAACACAACATACTGCCAAACTTTTGATTCCATCAATCTGATGGATAAGCAGTGGTATTCTAGAATGATTTTAACACACATTTCTCTTTAAATGAGAAAAGACTGGGTATCTTTTTTTTATGCTTGAGGTTATTTGTATTACTTTTTTCCTATAAATTTACATCTCTTACTAATTTACACTGTTTTCAATTGGATTGGTCGTCACTGTCTTCTGAAAAAAATCTATTTTGATTTTTGTTATTGTTGTTGGTACTTGGGACTGAACCTAGGAGTGATCCACCACTGAGCTTCATATCCCTAGCTCTTTTTATTTTTCTTTTTGGAACACAGTCTGACCAAACTGCCCAGAATTGCCTCAAGTTTATGATCCCTCTACCTAAGCCTCCTGAGTCACTAGGATTACCTTCTGAGTATTTTGAGGTATATCATATATTAATTAATCTATGTATGGGATATAATGCACAAATATTTCCCCCAGTTTGTCATCTTTTTACTCTGCTTATGATTTTTGTGATGCAAATTAAACATAAAATTATATCATCAAATATCATTTTCCCCCCTTACTGCTTCTGGATTTTTAGTCGAAATTTAAAGTGTTCCTTATTCCCTCCCAGGTTATACAAAAATTACCTATTCTGTTTTCATTACTTGTAGAATTACTTTTATAATCACAAGGATTTCTGAATTACTTGTAATTTTAGGGGGTGTAAGGTATGCATTCAACTTTATTTTGCCACAAAGTCCATCCAGTTGTCCCAATGCTACTTATTAAAAATGTTTCCTTCATGCCAGTCACAGTGGTGCATGCCTATAATCCCAGCTACTCAGGAGGCTGAGGCTAAAGGATCCACAAGTTTCAGTCCAGCCTGGGTAATTTAGACCTGTCTCAAAATAAAAAAATGGTTGGAGATGACCCTCAGCGTGTGTAGAGCACCTCTGGATTTAAAACTCCAGTACTATGAAAAAAAATTTTCTTCACCAAACTAAATTCTACTCAAACTACATTTCTAAATAAGAAAGATAAAGCAACAAAACTTCTGCAAGAAATATTAGGGGAAGTACTTCATAAAACCTTGGTATAAAGGTTTTCTTAAACAGAACATGGATAACAATAACCATGAAGGAATTAACACCTGGTGGCTTTAATTTTTATATACTTTCCATATTGTTTAAAAGCAATCAAGAGATTTTGATACTTTTTCTGTATATTAAAAAAGAAAAAAAAAGGATTTCCTTTCCTTGACTTATACAACCTGTGTGCTCTTTTTAGCTTGATTTTCTAATTTGTAAATTTTAGATGGGTTATCCATCTGTCCATAATATAAATTATGTAACATATTATGTAATATTTCTATAATATAAAAGTATGATTAACAAAAACTTTATGTCAAGATACACACACACACACACACACATATATATATGAATAAAGAAAGCTGGGTCAAGTCCCAGGATTTTAAATTTGCCTTAAAAATTGGCATCCTCAAGCCCTGATATCTAATTAAAAAGTGCTAAGATAGTTAGCTATCTTACCTGGCCCTAGAAACTGGCATCCTCGAGCCCTGACAGCAGCCCACAAATTGGCAGACAACTGCTGAGGATTCTGGTGCTGTAATATCAGTTCTGTTACAGTTCTTTCTCCAAGTGAACGGGCTGCTCGCATGGCTCTGACACGACCTTCTTCCTCCACCAGCTGACAGTTCACAAGTGTCACCAGTTTTCTTTGCATTGGACGGCTCAGTGCACTCTGGTTCAAACTAGCTACACCTTTAAGGAAAGGGAAACAAAGAAAATTAAAGGTTTTTCAATTAAAAAGACAATATCATCATTACCTATATTTATATTTAGCCACAAATACTAACGAGTCCCTTGTAAGATATTTTTATTTTTTTTCTAAAAGCAATTACTCTGTCTCTATTTATTACTATTCTGGAGTAATAAGGCGGCTCATTTTTAGTTATTTCAGATTCTATTTAGGCATCATGTTCTCTGGTTTGTCTGTACCCAAAGGAAAAACTTGTGATTTCATCCAATATCATTACTTCAAATACCATTCATATGCTAGTGACTCCCAAAGTTATATCTCCTAGACCTCGTTCTCAAACACAAAACTCATATACCCAATGGCCACTCAATAGCATCCAAACAAATATTACAAATCTCAAAATGTACTATGACCAAAACTGATATCAATTTTCCTACCTAAATCTGAATTGTATTCAGTCACTCAGGCCAAAAGATCCAAGAGTCACACTTGACTGTACTGCTTCTCATATTCCATACCAAATAATTTGGACATACTCTTGCCTGTATTTTAAAAATGGATGCAGACTGACTACTTCTCACCACATCCACTGCTGCAAAACTTGCCCCAAAAACCTCTTAATTGATCATCCTGTTTCTGCTGTTATTCTTTTATACTGAATTCTCAACAGAGCAACCAGAGTAATCTTTTAACATTCATCAAATCACATCACTGCTCTGTTCAAAACCTTACAATGATTCCCTAACTATACTCATAGTAAAATCATGTCTTTAAATGGCCTGGAAATCTGTACATTACCTGACGTCACATCTCACGCTGCTCTCTTCCTCACTCACATGCCTCCAGGCACATGCTATTTTTGTTCTTCTTTAAAACCATGAGGATGCTGCCCAGATTATTCCCTCTGCCTGGAACTTCCCCACACCCCACTACTGGTATCAAACCCAGGGCCTCACACATGTGATGCAAGAGCTCTACCATTGAGTACATCCTCTTTATCCAGAAACTATATGGTTAACAACCTCATCTCTTTCACTTCAAGTTCAAAAGCTGCATTCTTAATAAGGCCCACATAAGACACTTAATCCTTTCATCCCTCACCTTAATATTCCTGATCCCTCTAACTATATTGTTTTCTTTATACAGCAATTATTACTTATGCTAGACAATCTGCTTTTTTTTTTTTTTTATTATAGCGTAAGTACTATGTATGAGGGCAGTTATATTTTTCTGTTTCACTTCCTAAGGTAACCCAAGTACCAAAATAGTGCCTGGCACTTAGTCCACAATTTTCAACAGGTACAAAATAAAAGATACTTGATAAATTCATTCACAATCTATCATACCTAAAATGTTACTCACTGGGTATGTAGTGATAAAAAATAAAAAAAAATTCCACTTTTGTCACAGCACTTAAAATAATTTATTTTACCTGTACACCTATCTCACCCCAGTAGTCTGTGTGAGCCATGAAGACTGTGAACCTAACCACTATATGTGCTCAACACTTATAAATACCAAGTACTACTAACCAGTAAAAATGCTATTATGAACTTACCTTTTCCTCCACTTAGTGGTTTTAAGTAGAGTGCCAAATCCTCAACACATTTTTTTGCAACTTCATAGTGTTTATTCTCACCTAGATTACTTAACTTTATCGATTGATGATCTGGTACCTTAAAAAAAAAAAAAGAAAAATTGCAGCTCATGCAATTGTTATTTATGTACTTGATAAGAATCTTGGTGAATATAAAATTATAAAAGAGATAATACATCAAAGTCATTTAAGTAAAATTTAAGCTAAATACGTAGCCAAACTGCTTTTCAAAAACCAAGGACATAATACTTAATAGTAGAGGTTAAGTAACTTAATGAAGGTGGGGGGGAGCAAGTAATTAATAGATATTATACCAATGCTATATTTTTTAAAATCAAACTTTAAAGAGAGAGAGAGACAGTGGGGTCGAGGGAGAAACAGAGAATCAATTTTATTTAGTTTTTCATGTGGCTTTTCTTGCTCTGTTGTATACATGCTGCTAGAGTTCAAACCCATGTCCTTGCGCATGCCAGGTGAGCACTGTAACTGCTAAGCCACCGCTCCAGCCTCCCAATGCTAATTTTTTGAGGTTGATAACTATGCTATAATTATCAAAGATATTAACATTAATGGAAGCTGTGGAAAATTATATAGGTCCCCTGTATGCCATTTTTTTACAACATTGTTAGTAAGTCTAAAATACTGCAAAATAAAAAGTAGGGGGAAAAATGCGGGAATTCTCTCACCATAGCAATTAGCACCACTTTGCTATACTATTTACTTACTAGACTGTATAATTTATAATCTGTCCCTGGATCGTAAGACCCATAAGACAGTGTCCTCAAAGGTCAAAAGCTGGGGTAATGGGGTTGTAGTTCAGTGGTAGAAAGCCTGCTTAGTATGTGTGTCACCATGGGCTTGATACCCAATATTGCAGTATGGGAATTATAAAGGTCAAAAACTGGGGTAAAAATTACAGCTCTGCCACCTCTATGAATGATCCTCAGACAGTTATTTAACTGCTTCTTGTCATAAATTCCATAACTGCAAAATGAAGATGAACATCCATATTTCATGGTACCATTACGAAAGTTCAATTTAATTCAACAAATATTTATATTTACGGAGTACTTATGTGCCAGGCACAGTTTTAGGCACGAGGGATCTTTCAGTGTGCAAAGCAGAAAATTTCTTGTTTGTGGAGCTTACATTCAAGTGAAAGGAAGACAGTCAACACATTAAAATATACATATATATGTAGTATGTTAGAACATAGCAAAAATCACAGAGCAAAGACAAAAGGGGAATGAAAACATTGGAAAGGGTTTGCAATTTTAACTGGAGTAGTGAAGGCAGGCTTCCTTGAGAACTGCAACATTTGAATAAAGATGCAAAAAGAAGATGGAATGAACATTCTAGGCAAAAATAAATCAGTACAAAAGCTCTAGTTGGTAATATGCTTAGTATATTTGAGAAATAGCAAGGAAGTCAATCCAAGGAGACAGTGGTAGATGAGGCTGAAGTGCAAAAGTTACATTGAACAGACCTGTAGGCTATTTAAGGACCAAATGAGATAACATTAATAAGAACATTAACATAATACTTTACTTACAGCAGATGCTAAATAAATAGTAGCTACCATAAAAAAACGCCATGTATTTTACTGGAACTAAATAAAATGCCACTGTTTGCAAGAAGCAATATTATTTTATACTCCTCTAAGAAAAATATGCTACCAGTTAAATTATACCATCACTGATTAAAGAGCTACCTTCATTTCCGAGTGTCAAACTTGATTATCAACACTGAGAACAGATTTTGTGCTTTAAAGAAAAAGTACAAATATCAAGACACTAAGGGAAACAAATGGGAGTATTTCAGTTCATTGCATTTTCTAATGAATTTTCCTTTTCTTTTTTCTTGGTACTGAGGATTGAACCCTGAGGCACTTAATCACTGAGCTACATATCCAGCCATTTTTTATTTTTTATTTTGAGACAGGGTCTCGCTAAATTGCTGAGATTAGTCTCGAACTTGTAATCCTTCTGCCTCAGCCTCCGAAAGCACTGAGATTATAGGCATGTTCCACCATGTCCAGCTTTTCTAATAAATCAGAAAAATCTTTATTTTCTTGCTTTAATATGTAGTCTATGATGTACAGAGTTTCATCTTCTTCCTCCCCTGCAATTTGAGAATAATAACTACTTAAAGAGTTATGGTAAGAATGAGTAACAATAGATAATGAATATTTACCATCATATGTAAGAACAGACCTATTAATGAAAGTAATTGTAAATCTAGGATCTTACTCTGATGCAGCAATATGATTATAACACAAAATATTCATTCCATGGCATATGTGCCTGAGACACTGTGCAAGATTTGTTACTGACACCCTGTTAAAAGTTTTTTCAGATAGACACACACCACTAAGTGCAACTTATTTTCTCATTTACATTATCCTAAGTCAATTGAATTTAAAAAGAAAACCCAAAATCTCCATCTCAGGGCTCTAGCTGATTGGTTTCTGGCCAAAACGTCTTTTTTTTTTTTTTTTTTTTTTAATAAGAGTAAAAGAGGGGCTGGAGCGGTGGCTCAGCAGTTTCGGCGCTTGCCTGGCAAGCGCGAGGACCCGGGTTCAAACCCCAGCACCACGTACACAACTCAGTGTTGGAGCAACTAAGGCCATGTGAAAACTAAATAAAAGTTGTTTCTGTCTGTCTCGCTGTCTCTCTCTCTAAAAAAAAAATAAATAAATAAATAAATAAATAAGAGTAAAAGAGGGGTTGGGGATTTAGCTCAGTTTGGTCCTCAACTCTGAAAAAAAAAAAAAACCAAATAGAGTAAAAGAATCAATTTTATTTAGTTTTTCATTGCTCCAACACTTTGTTTGTATATGTGGTGCTGGGGTACAAATCTGGGTTTTAATACATGCCAGACAAGGACGATACGGCAGAGTCAATGCTTCAGCCCCTCTGACCAAAACTTTAAATTTTCCTGTCATATCACTTAATGAAGGAAGATTATATACATATATATAAAGTATTTCTCATTCACCAAAAGCACTTATATACATAAATTTTGATTACTATCATTGAATTTACGATATTACCTAAAGGAAATCTTTTTAAAGATTAAAATCATGAAAAGCAGATACATCAATATTTACTTTTTATGTCTCAAGTATCAGTAAACATATCTTATACTCAAAAATTACAACGTTTGATAATCATTATAGATACTAAATTATTGAAGTACTAAAAAGTTTACCTGGGCTCCAACTAACTGGAGAAGCGCAAAGTTGACAGGAAGTACATCAATGTCTGTGTTGATGGCAGTTTGGTCAAAAGGACAAGCTTTTCGGTGAAGTTTATTTAAGCAGGTCTTGCAAACTGTGTGTGAACAACCTAAACTGATGGGTTTGTGCACATTCTCGTCAAATTCATTATAGCAGATTGGACAGGACAGAAATTCTGTCCATTGAGCTGCCTGCACAGGCATTGTGGAAGCTGGATGCTCGGGTTAGCAGTCTAGCAGATCATTATTTTCCTGTGTAGTGTTCTGTAAGCTGGAAATGCACAAAAGTAAGAATGAACTACATATTCATCATTTAAGAGTTAACCACTAAAGTCAATTGTCATAGCTTCAGAACTTGAAATACTTAATAGTTTTACATGTTTTGGTTGCCTTAAAAAAAATCTGCTGTACTATTTTTGCCCCCCCAACAATACACTAATAGTATTCCTTTCAACTATACTCAATAGTACTCTCTATTGGTTGCTCACATAATAGTCATCAAACCTTTTAAGTATTTTTCTTAAATATCATAAAAAATTTGGCAGATTAACTTTCCACATTCCATTTTTAGGAACACAAATTACTTTGGACAGCTGTGTTTATTTTTTTCAAATGTTTTCCTTGGATAACCACTACCCTAAAATACATTAAGATATGGCTTATGAGTTGGTGAGCTTTGAAAACTACCGATATAAACAATACTGTAGTCAAGTCAAATGTGAGGAAGGCAGCGTGGCCACCTGAAAGAGGAAATCTCTGGTCAGGATTTGACTCAGGCTAACAGAGGTAATGAAAATTTACTTGTATGAGAAGATTGTGATGACAGAGCTATCTGTCCATAAATGAAAGAGCTGACCACAAAGTACAGTGCCAAAGTTAAACAAAGAAAATGTTGTCTTAAAAATCTTGTAGTAATTCACTATAATACTTCTGACAAAACTGTAAGTTGTGATAAGTAGAACCAAAACCTGTCAGGTTCAGTAAGGAAGATACAGAAAAATAAAAACACTATTCATATGTAAGAATTCTAAGCAGAAAATATGTAAAATATAAATTTCTATCTTTGCTATAGCTATAATTCAGGAAAAATTCTATGTGCATATGATTTAAAACTGGAACGATGCATAGAAAAATAACTGAATTTTATTTCTAAGATTAAAATGTGCTTCATAATTTTTAGTAAAATAAGATTTAATACACTAACTTTACACTTCAACAAAATTTTTGTATTTTTCAATTTAAAACTTATATAAGTCTGACAAAGGCTCTCTGGTGAACAAGAAATCTAGGTATTTAGGGCAATTAAGAGCTAATACTTCACTTCATAGGAATATTTATCAACCCAGATCTGTTACGTAGATATCAGATGTTTTAAAATGTAATGAGACTCAAGAGAAAAGTAGATAACTGAAAGCATTCTCTAGTGCTCCAAAATAAAAATGAATTCTATTAGCCTTTACTGTGTTTTTATGTTCACAAAAACAGATTTTAAAAATATCTTGGTTAACAAAAGTCTTGTTATGTAAAAAGTGCCCTATACAAACTTTTTTCTCAATTTTCTAATGTAAAATATCTAACACCTTCATCTTTAAACTAGCCATATCTTATAAATTACAATTTGTTTTTACACCATTCACTTTCACATTGCCACAGTAATTAAATTCAACAATCTAAAAACAGTCTGCGTCCAGCTTTAGAAATAAACACTAAGTAGGTGAACCAATAACTTCCTAAAAACTATTTAACACATCTAATGTTCCATTTCCTATGCTGCAGAATTGTATAGGGAAAATTTGTAAATCTAAGCAATAATGAATTTTGTCTTAAATCTACTACTGGGAACCCTAAATTTGTTAATAACTTGAACTGACAAACTTTCCATAACAGCTATTTGTTTGGAAATGTTAATTCTGTAGGTTAGGGTATCTTAGTCCACTGGGTAACAGGAAACAGAACAAATACTGTTTCTTTAATTTTCCAAGATCATTCAGTTTTCCAAATTACTGTATTCCAGAATATACTTGATGGTTCTTCGTTATAATAGCCCTTATTTGTACGTCTTTTTGGGTATAGGAACACTAGAACTTTTAATAAAATTAATGCTAAGAAGTTTAATTTCTAACGAAAATTAAACTCACACCTTTAAAAGGTAAAGAAAAACGTTTGGGGAAGTAGCTCAGTGCTACTTAGTAGTAAAGTGCTTGCTTAGTATGTGGGAGGTCCTGGGTTCAACCTCCAGAACAACTGAAAAACAAAAAAAAAAAAGAAGAAAACAGAAAATTTTAGCAATAACTGTCAAATTTTCCTCTTGCTATATGTCAGATTCTACCTTTCTGACAGAAAAATTATGAACTAAACTTTCCTTAAATCCAATATAATGATATTTTGACTAGTTTTTCTTCAGTACATTATAAAAAAGATTCAAGACAAATTAAAATAAAATTTTATCTAAAAACACAGAAGAAACTTACAAAGTCCATTAAAATATTTAATTATTGAGGACAAAATTGGGCTTTAAAAATGGTAATTATAGGGCTGGTTCAGTAGTTTGGCAGTTACGGTGCTTGCCCAGCATGAGTGAGTACAGGAGTTCAAACCCCAGCATCACGTACACAACCAAGTCCTGGAGCAAAGAAGGCCACATGAAAAACTAAATAAAAAACTGTTTCTCTTTCTCTTTCATTGTCCCTCTCTCTGGAAAAAAAAAAAAAAGGTAATTATAAACTTACCTAGAAAATATTTTTCTAAGTACCAAAAATGATGACTATCCTACTATCCTAATTTTTTTTTTTTAAGAGAGGGAGGGTGAGAGAGAAAAGAAAGAATCAACTTTATTTTTTCATCTGGCTTTGTTTCTCCGACACTTAGCTGTGTATGAGGATGAGGTGCTGGGATTTGAACCTAGGTCCTTATGCATGCCAGGCAAGCACTCTAACTGCTGAGCCACTACTCCAACCCCTATCCTAATATATACATATATTAGGATACATATATATATATTTTGAAGCACATAAATAAACCACAGAAAGCTAAGAAAACATAAAAATTTGTAAAACTCCTAGACTCATACTAACACGTTATGGTGGCTACTTGACTCTATAGAAGTCCAAACTGCTATTAATATTTACAGTTAATATCCTAAATATACTCTTAAAACATTTCAAGTTGAGAAAAAATGGATAAAAGCCCATAATCCTAAATACACAGGGATTTTTTAGGAAAAACATTCCAATTTTTGTAATAAATAATGTTACTAGCTTCTAAAAATGAAGGATATTAAGACAAAACAAAAGAATGTTAAAGTAGGGATGCAACCTTAAACAAATTTTCACTCACATAATTTTCCAAGCCATAAGTTCCTTGCTATGAGTGGTAACTCATAAAATTAAGAGTAACAGACATCTCTCATATGATGCAAATTACAAACTACTTTATTAAGAGCAAACTGCATACCAGCTAAGCACTTTCATTTTCTGTTATTAGTCCACCACACTGTGCAGCCAGTTCAGGACCATGGCATTTGATTTCAAAATGTCAGAGAAAAGTTTATGCCTTTTTCATTGTGTATATGTGTGTATACAGACACACATTTTATAATTCTATTTATGAAAATTAAAACAATCATTGTTTTCATTCTAGTTATCACAATGTGAGGATTATAAGCTATTGAAATGGATTAACAGTACTTGTCAATTCAGAAAACTTTAAAATAATTACCTTTGGACTTAAAATTATATTTAAAGCACCAGAATTACAATTTAGGTCTTAACCTAAAAAAGTAAGCCAACAAACAAACAAACAAACAAAAAAACCAATCAAAATAATCTGCAAACTCTAAAATTCAGCACCCAAACATCAAAAGGACTGGAGAAAAAGAAAATGAATTATAATTCCAAAGACTGTGATTATATGGGACTCTGTTATAATTTATGGAATATATAAGACTCATGTTTTACTTCTCCCCCCAAACCCCCCAATTCTCATCCCCAATGTTTTACTTTAAATCAATTATGGGGTTGAAACTCAGTTCTTTGAATAAGTATGTGCTATAACTTTCAATGCTTTCTAATAGAGAAATAATGAGATAAATTTGTTTCAACTAATATAATGAAGTTTTGCTTCTCTAGTGATGGCTAGACCTCAAAGACACTTTTTTTGAAAGGGAACTTACTTGTTTCTGCCTATAAGGGCCACCACTTGGTAATTTTCTCTTTCTTATTATCAAAATCTTTAGTTCTTTGATTATTCTAATTGTAAGAGGATACTCTGTCAGGAGTTTTTGGTTTTCAGGTATCTACTTTGACTGACTGACTGAGTGCAGTTCTGGGGATCAAACCAGTGTCTCATGCATACAAAGAAAACAATTGGCCACTAAGCTACATCCCCAAAACCCATATGCCTACTTTTTTTTTTTTTCTTAAAGAGAGAGGGACAGTGAGAGAGACAGAGAAAGAGAGAAACAGCTTTATTCAGTTTTTCACATGGCCTCAGTTGCTCCAACACTCAGTTGTGTACGTGGTGCTGGGGTTTGAACCCAGGTCCTCGTGCTTGCCAGGCAAGCGCCCAAACCGCTGAGCCACCGCTCCAGCCCCCCATATGCCTACTTTTATTCAGTTAATTTATTTCTTGAAAGAGTAGTACTGCTCTAGAAAAGCAATGTACAATAAAAACATAATAGAGGGGGTTGGAGGTATAGCTCAGTGATAGAGCACATGTTTAGCATGCATGAGGCCCTGGGTTCAATCTCCAGAACCAAAACCAGTAACAGAAAAGCAAGTAATCTATAAATTTCTCAGATACATTTAAAAAAGGAATAAAAAAGTAATGTTTTATTTAACCCAATTTATTTAAAATATCATTTAAACAGGTACTCAATATAAAAAAATTATTGAGCAGGACATCCAGGTACACCTTTATAATACCCACTACTCAAAAGGCAGGATGATTCTTCCCAAGTTCAAGACCTGCCTGTCTTAAAATAAAAAGGTTTGGGGGTGTAGCTCAGAAATTTGTAAAACACTACTGGGTTCAATATCCACTACCACATAAAAGACAAAAAAGAAAAAGAATTTTTGAAATATTAAAAAATAATTTAGTATTAAGTCTTCAAAATCTGGTATGTATTTTACACTTATAGCTACCTCAATTCACATTAGTTCCACTTCAAGTACTCCACTGCCACACGTAGCTACTTGTTAGTAATGGACCGAGCAACTCCAGACTACTAAAGATAAAGGAATACTCAAAAACTACTCTTTATGAAAAATTTTGAGGTGAAAGTCAGTAGTAAGAAGGCATTCATTAAATTAGAAAACCCTGATCATAAAGCTGTAACTTAAACATGAGACTGGGTACTAAACATCAACTTTTTAAAAATTTTCAGCTAGCCTTATTTTTACCACATGCTTCCTTTTTCCAACACTAGGAAGTGAAACACTTCAACAAGTTCAACCAAAATGATAAGCAAGTACTTATAACAACCTTGTTATAAGTTTATGTAGCATTGTTAGCTATCACATTCGGTTTACAGTTGGTTTACAGTTCTATCCTGAGTCTCAAGAAAAACGCTTTGTCAATTGGAAGACTGCAAATTACAAAAGTAGAATGTGAACTAATGAAAATATGAACAAAGGATATAAGTCTTCATACATGTCAGGTTAACAGTATTATTACAACAGTAATAACAGATCAGGAGTAACTCAAAGGATTCCCTAATGAACACAACCACAATTAGATCCTCAGAATAAAAGCTCGCTTGAATTATAACATCCGCTTTTTCTAAACACAACTGGAATATCTGTTTAACATTTTACCCTTCTAGCAATTTTCCATACCACAGAATTTGGAGAAAACATCTCCAAATCAACAAAAAAATGGCAATGCTGAAGAACAGCATTTAACAGGATGCGAAAGTAAAACACATGAAGACAGGGATGTGAGATTAGAACAGCAGCGTAGTTTTAAACTTGATAAAAAGGTGAAAACAGCAGAATCCATGCACAATACTTCATGATTCAAAGTCCTAAGTCTATCTGTATTTAACTATAAAAAGATTGCACCAGCTAACTGAAATATCAGTCTCCTTGCTTTGTGTTAAACTATATCACTTTGGTGTGGCAATATTAGCTTTCTCAGGCAATCAAAAGTTCCTAATGGAACTTAAAAGTTTTTATTAACACAAAAATGGAAATGACTTAAGCACTTTATTTAGGATACAAAGTCATTGTGATCACAGTGGGTGGGGAAAGAGTATAAATTACAAAGAATGGACCAAGGTAAGAGGGACAGGAGTTAAAATGAGAATCCTGGTGGATTTTATGAAAATATAAAACATGCTGAGAATCACTGGGTTAGGTTTAGTTTATGTCAGGGATTATTTGAGACTATTTTCGTGGGAAGGTTCTTAAACTCAGGTGATTTGAAGGATGGCAATGACAGCTACCCTCACCTCCCTCCCTGAAAGCTACGGACAGAGAAAAAGTAAAGCTCCTCCTGAGAAACAAAGATGCTCTCTACCATTCTTCTAAGATGGTGGAAGAGGCTTCTCAAGAGGCTTCCCCAAGGAAAAAAATATGAAAGAGGGAAAGAAGAGAACCGCCGCGGACCCGCCTGTTTCACGACTTTGCTTCCAGCCACATCCCCCGTGCAAGCTCCCTCGGGGGAGGTTAAGCCCTCCCAGGGCATTGTTTGGCCAGGGTCCCTATTTACACCACTCAGATCGCCCACACCATCCCTGCGCGGGGGTCTCGGAAGCACCGTGTCGGAAAGACGAAAAGCCAGGAGAGGACCGGATTTCGAGGACCTCCTCCAAAGTCCCTCTTCTAACTGGGAGAGGAAAGGGAGAGGGCTGCCTGGCCTTCGCTTGGGTGGGTTCCTAGTGGTCAGAGGCGTCCTCTCGGCCGGTAGTGCAGAAAGGTAGCCATTTGAGCCGGTCGCTCCGCATCGAAAAAGCCCTACCCGAGTCAGGGGCCTCCTCAGGCACCGGGTTCCGTCCAAGCGTCAGGTGCGGCCCTCGGTTCCCAACCCTCGGGGCACCGGCGGCGGCAGTGCACAGGCCCCCGGGCTGAGAAGGGTCTCCCGCCCGACCGCTCGGGAACCGGGCAAGCGGGCTGCGGCCCGAGCCGCAACGAGCCCGCCCCCCGCCCTACCTGAGGGGGCCCGGGCGGGGTCGCTAAGGGCCGCTCCCCGGAGCCCCGCGACGGCGCGGCTCGGCGACGGATGCGCCTCGTCTCGCCGGGGCAGAGCTCGGCGGCGGTTTCACGGCCTCAAACTCCATCGGGAGCTAGAGGGACAGCCCCGTTGGCGGCGGCGAAGGCCGCGGCGGGGCCTCCTCCTCCTCCTCCCCTCCGCCTCCACCTCCTTTTCCTCCTCCTCCTCCTCACCACGGAGGCGGACCTGGAGGGATCCCGACTTTGCTCTCGCGAGAAGTCTTTCCAGTTCACGCGAGATTACGCCATCCCGGGATTTGGTGAGGAGAAGCCTAGTAGCCCCTGGCACCTAAACTGCGTTATGGGTTCCTTCTGGGCGTGCAAATTCACCCTTGTCACGTGACGCGGAGGCCCCGGAGCACTGTGGGATCGCTGTGAGGAAGTCTAGGCAAGCCGAAGGGATTGATGGGAAACTCCCAGTGCATTCGTCTGTGCCAGCTAGACACTGGCTAGAGGTAGTGTCAGTCTCACGGCATGAAAAGCACGTTATTCGTTGACCAGAATCTGAGACATCTGTTACTTCCCGCTTCACTCTAGTATAATGAAATGCCGACCGGATACCTCAGACCTTCCACAACAGTACCAAGTAATCTCCCAATTACAAAACAAAAACACAAAAATGAAAGCGTTTGATTGGTGGATGCTTCCACCACCCTAACCTCGTTATTAAAGAGAAACCCCTGAGCTCCTCCAATGAGGAACCAGATTTCCAACAAAAAGATCTATGGAAGTAAACCAAACATGAATTATATGGAGGTTATATTAATGAGCTTGAAAAATATAGTTATTGCTGCTTGTATGACAAGGAAAGGTCAGTGTTTTTGGATTCATTGGCCCCATCATACTTTTCTTACACGCATTGTTATTTATACTTTTCATTTTCTTTACTGTATGAAACATATGCCAATTCAAAAGAAATGTTCCAAACAACGGTTAATTTTTATATTTCCACTGGACCGTGATGGGTGATTTTACGTGGTTGCTTTTCAACCTACTGTATTTTTAAATTCTATTGTATACCTATGGCTATATATACTATATATATTCTACATATACACACACACACATACATATTTCGATTCCACAAAGCAATGGAATATATCTGATTTTTCAAAGGTAGACTACATATAAAATTACAACCCAACAACACCTTCCCTGGACTTCCTATTTCTATTTTTCTTCCTATTTCTATTTTCCAACATACATTAACTTGTTTATTGTTTTCTCCCTCCACTAGAATAACACTTTCATGAGAGCAGGGATTTTTTATTTCATACATAGATTCTAATACAGATAATTATAGTAAAAATTCAATAGGTATTTCTGGAATGATAAAATAGACAAGAGAAATTGTGTCCTTAAATTCATAGATACATAGGCAAGACAAGAGATTCTCTATTCCCACCTCCAGTTTATTATTTCTCCTGTAAAGATAAAAGCTAGTTACATTCAAGAAAAAATGGCAAGGATTTTCTCTTACAACAAAGTAATAACTACTTTTCAAGGATATATATATATATATTATACATGTTATATAATATATATATACACATACATAAAAAAGGCCAAACTCAAATAATTTTATCAAAAACAATTAAAAATGAGTATTTTAAATGAATAAATTCTATCTAGTCTTCATTTTGGCATACCTGCATATTAAAAAAGATTCCATTTGCCTGCAACTTTTAAAATGCATCATGCAAACATACTCTCCTAGGAATATTTTAAAGTTTACTATGCTACTTAACAGGAATAAATAATATAAATAACCACCATCACTTTTACAAAACACTTCCCCCCCCCAGCAAAAATCTCAAAGTGCTCACAAAATTTTTTTACAGCAATCTTACAAGGCACAATAAAACTTAACCATATTTTCAACCAAAATTTTCTCAAACATCCAAGATAGTAGACACCAATTCCTTAAAAAAAAAAAAAAATCAGTTAACTCTATTTTACCCTTTCCTCCCATCCCTAGTCCACCCCTCCAAAATTCATCCTAGTAAGGAAAAATAAGTACTTCAATCACAAACTATTCCTGAAAGGGAAATATTTTCACAACTCTTAATCAAATAGGAAAGAAAATTAAACTCCAAACTATTATATTATCCAGAAGGAAAACACTTTACTTTAGAAAAGTTGTTTCCAATGGAGTACTCATAGCAATGTTCAGACACACAAAACTTTGACTTCCTCTTTTCTGTTCCAAAAAAGAATTAAATATAATATCACAGAATTTTAGACATCGAAATGATCTTTCAAATTATCAACATCAAAGTTATTACACATATAAACATTAAGGAAAGTTAAAGGACAGGTGACCTGCCCAATGTCATTAATTAGTGACCTGTTATGAAGTCAGTTATCTCATCAAATATGAGACCTAGGTTCTTTAAATTCTCTCCCCCAGAGTTAAAATTCTACGAACATCTTTCCAATGAAAGTATCACAAAAATGATATTTTACATTTATAACAATCAATATGATTCTTCACTAAATTCTTTTAAGTGGTACAAAGTATATTATGCTTTAAAATACAGAAGGACATCTGTAGAAATTTAAGTACAGTAGAAATTCTACGTAAAGCTGAGAGGTAAGGAGGAATAGAACAGCTTGAAAGTTAAGATACAGCCAGTCAGCTTCTTTACTAAAAGTAGTTTCTGTGTTTTACAGGTGATTTGCCCTGTAATATATTTTGATTTTTGTTATCACAACAAAAACAGGTTTGTATTATATATAGAAAGGGATATTAAGAGGCTATGAAGTCTTCCTGCTGTGAAGGTCCATATTCATTTTCTCCGCAAGCTAAGAGATTTGTTTCTTCCTGAAACTTCTGTTCTGCTTTGGACTGGGCAAAATAAATGCTCTAAAAGAAAATAAAACTACGACCTTCTCTGAAAAAAAAAAAAAAAGGAGAGAGAGAGTTATGACTATTACTCCTACTAAAATAAATCATAGTTTTATGGTTTTGGTGCTTTTCTGAAAATATCATATAAAACTCGGGATGGTTAAGATGTTTGTCAACACAGCAAATGAAACTACATTAAATGAAAAAATTATAAGTAATAACTAATACTACCAGCTATGCACATTTAAACTGTTCATCTGATGACAAAATATATTGACAATTAAAAAGAAAAAAGGAAATGAAACATTGATACATGCATGAATGAACCTTCAAGGCAATATGTTGGATAGAAAAAAAAAACATCTCAAAAGGGAAGATGCTCTAAGATTTTATTTATTTGAATTCCAAAACGGCAAAATTATGGTGAAGAACTATTGCCAGAACTATTTTAGAGCTAGAGAAAATGAGCACAAAGACTATGTATGAAGGAGATTGGGGAGGTGATAGAACTATTTTGTGTGCCCACTGCAGTGGTGGTACACAAATTTACATGTGTTAAAATTCATAAAACTATACCAAAAAGAAGAAATATGAATTTTAATATTTTTTGGTGTTAACCAAAAAATAAAATGGAGAATTTAAGGACATATTTTTAAATAATGACACAGTAGAACAAATATCTTTGATAAAAGTCAGAATTTCTTAAGACAAGTAATTTTTCACAGCTTCATGCCAATGGTATGATTTTACTGGCCACAAAATTATTAATCCATCTGTATTAAGTACAATCAAGAAACCTGAGCCTACTTATTCTAAAATATGTATAATGATAACTAATAGAAATCAAAGTATTTTAAGGAATATTAACATTTTATAAGGAAATTCTATTCTGAAGTGAATCTGAATTGTACTCCTTTATAGTTTAAAATAATATCTCGGTGGTTGCTTAGCTTAGAATTCAGGAGCATTGGTCAGAAAAGAAAACAATCTTGCTAGTCATATGTTCTTATTAGTACATCTGTACTAATGAATAATAGTGTATTTTGAAATTTATTATGTGTCATTCTAATTTATTGAAGTTATTACATGGTTCAATTTAACACTTAAATCAATTATCTAGAGACTATTAATCAGAATCTACAAATACGCTGCAACCTGCCATTAAAATAAAAAATATTTCAGAGTAGAACACTATTTCTCTAAGTGTACTAATGGGATTTAAGTATAATGTATGAGACAAGACAGTCCCATAGCTTTATCATGAGTCTCATAATTTTAGAACTGTTAGAAGTTCAGAAAGACTAACATGTAGGAAGACCTAAAAAAATAAAACCTAAAAAGGCAGGGGGTGGGGAGGACAAAATATTACAAATACTGCATTTCTAAAACCTATGATACAAAGTTTACAAAGTCCATGATTTCACTTATAGTAGATTTTGCCCTTTAAGATCAGCTCTAGGTAATTTTTCACTACTGCTTCTGCCATGAACAGAGGTTAAGTGTTTTTTGAGAGCAGATTTGTGTTTGAAATCCATATCACAACAATGGCATTTGTATGGCCGATCCCCACTGTGTATGTTCAAGTGGTCCTGAAGTGTACTTTTAGCAGTAAACGTCTTCAAGCACACAGTACATTGAAAGGGCCGAATGCCCATGTGCCCTCGAATGTGCCGGTTAAGATTTTTTTTCTGTGTAAATGTTTTCCCACACTGTAAGCACAAGAATAGTTTATGCATCTTAAGGTGGCGCAGATAGTTTTCAACATGAAGAAACCCCCGAGGACACCGAGGGCACTGGTGCCTCAGTGAATAACTCTCTTCCAGGTTCTGAATCTCATTTGCTGTACTATGACTTTCATCAGTATTCTCACAAAATAAACCCTGACCTTGATTGCCAGGAACTTCTGCCACTCTGCTCTCCACTGTAGAATTGATCAATGAATGCTGTGTTTCAGAGAAATACATGCTTGCTTTTGATGAGGTGCAAGGCGGTGAAAACTGCCCATTTTCTACACCAGCTGTACTCACAGATTCTACATGGAGTATACAGATTTCACTGTCTTTAAATCCCATATCTACTGGCGACAGCTCTGGTGACTTCATTTCCTTTCTCTCTGATGTCAAGCTCTCGACTGTAGCCTGCAACACATTGTTTTCCTCTTCTTTAACATGGAAATCTATGTTTATGGGACTATCTTCTGAAATTTCAATTATCTCACAGTCTTTATCAGAGTTTTCTTCTTCATTCTTAACATCTGGATCAGAAGATTGACATATGTCAGTGTGTTGGTTGCTGTTTTTCATAGAAAGATCAATTTCCAGATACTTTGACAAAGCTTCTGTGCACTTCTCCACAATGTGAACCATCTGAAGGTAACTAGCAGCCGTCAGGTATTTCAAAAGCTCTTTCCTTTTTACTTCAAGTGCTCCAGTGTAGCAAGAGAGCAACAATTTTCTGCCAACTTCTGCACTCTGCAGAATGGTGATTCTGACATGTTTTGACTGCGTGAGTAAAAACTGATCTCTCATGAAAGTGGAGCAAGCAGCCAATATCACCTTGTGCCCCTGGAATTCAGTGTCATTAATATAAATTGAAACATCACAAAATAAATTCTGCTGCCTCAAGAGATTCATTTTCTGCAAGACCACATCGCCTTGCTGTTCGAACTGGAAGTGCAGAACATCAGACTCAGCAGCCATGGTCAAAATCTAAGCAGAATAAAACACAAACATTGATATAACAAAAGTAGGACATGCTTCCCCTGTTGTAATAGTAAAAACAACTCCCTTCCTTTCCAAAACCCAAACCTGAATTTGGGAGCAGACCCAAATTTTACTCTGGGTGCCAAGAGTGGAACCCCTATATGATCATCTCAAAATTCAGAAAATTTTAATGCATTTCTCTACAATCTCATGACACGTTTTTCATATTTTTGCAACAGCATCTATTGCACTGAATTACAAGTAACAGTTTTTATATTTGTCTCCTTGGCTAAACATTATGTGCCCTTGTGATCAAGAACACTTAGTTGTGAATATTCAGTAACAAGCACTAGGCTGAATATCCCAAATTAGACACATTAAGGTGATCTCCAGACCTTCTATATCCCACCAACCACTACTATCGGTCTTCTGTCCTGTTGACATGGACCACGAATGTCTTCCACCAGGTCTCCTTGACATTAACTCTCTCCTACATTCCAAACGACTCTCCTCATTTCCACCGAATTAACATCATTTAAAAATATTTTTTAAACATCTCTCTCTTGTGCTTTAAGTTCTCCATTGTTCTCCTCCACCTCCAGGATGGCCTTTAGTTCTTAAAAAGAATGCACGATCCTTCACTATTTCACACCAACCCACCTTTACAGTTTTATCTCCCTCTATTCTATTATTTGCACTCAGTTCCTTAGATTTTTCATCACTGTCCAGATAAAACCACCTAAATGCAGCTTTGCATAGCTATTACACGGGCGCTTCTATCTCCTTTTTTCAGCTAGTGATTTGGCTCCTTTAAACCCCAAACAAATGAGTCTACAGTGACTCCTCCTCCTCCCGCAGGGTCAGCCGCGCTCAGAGCGCGGCGCGACAGCCCTGGGTTCCTCCGTGTTGCTCCGCGGAGCACGGAAGTCCGCACGCGGCACGAAGCGCTCGAGCAACATCTGCTGACCTAGAGCTGGACCACAGGTGGCCTGGAAGAGCCCCCCACTTCGGCGGGCCGCGCGAGCCGAGCTTTCCTGCGTCGCCCCCGGCAGCCGCGCCCTGCCGCCCTCCTTCGCCGCCGCCGCCTCGGGCTCGCCACCTGGCGAACCGCCTTCGAGTCACTGACCGACCCACAACACCGGAGTGGAGGCTTCCGCGGTAGCGGCGGCCTGGGCCGGAAGGTGGATCTAGCCTGGGAGGAAACACATCCGGTGTCAACCGGCGCGACCCTTCACCCGGGACCGCCTGGTCGCCCCGGAAGGACATCAGAGACGCTCTTCCTCCTCGCTCTTCGCTCCTGGAACGACAGAAAGGCGCCCGAATGCCAGGAAGCCTTATTTCTTCTTTCCCAGCGTCGGCGCGCGGGCCATTCCCTTCGTGAGTCCTCCCAACATCCGAATTGGAGACAGGGTGTGAGGTTGGGTTATGGCACGTGTGTCCACTGCCCAGCGCCGGATCCCCTGGAGGGTCCTTACGGACTATTGCGGGACGGGGCTTCCCTTAAGCAAGGCTGTTTACACCTTGAAAAGGGGCAGAGGCTAGGCGAAACCGCCCTGGGGTTGTGTATTTAAGATTGCCTAACTAGCTAGTGCCATTAGGATATGGTGCCAACCTCTGAATACAGCAGTGTAGCTTCAGCACACCCCCCACCGCCCATCCCTTTTGGAAAAGCTGTTTATTTTCTTTTCTTTTTTGCTGTGCTGAGCCTTAACAATTCTACCACTGAGCTACACCCCCAGTCCAGAAAGAACTGGGGGTGGAGGGTGGGAGCCTTACGCACGCAAAGCTCTTCTCATTCATCCTTCAAAATTCTTTCCTAAGGCACATCGTCCCTCCAACCATTCTGTTGGGAAACTGGTGGAGGTATTTAAGACAGTGGTTACTGGTTTTTGCATCCCCACATCTAGTACTTGGTAGGCATCAAATATTTGTGGAACAAAGGGATGTCTGAACCAATTTTTAAAACCGCTGTTTTACTCACTCAGCAGGTTCTCATGGATAACTGACTCCAGTAATAACTAATTTTGATTAGTTCATATTACCTTCTGAACGTATACTCAACATACTTCATTAATAAGTATGGGAAAAAATATAAGAATTCTAGATTCAAATTCAAGCAACTGAAAAAGCAGGAGTGTAGAAAATAAGAAAGTAAACCACTGACACCAGAGTTTTAATTGTCACACTTTTATTAAGGAAACTTCCCCATAATAAGTGAAGAGGTAGTTCATAGTATGTCTAACATACAACAGATTTAGAACAGCTATTCATGAGCTGAAATAAAATGTTCTGGGTGGCTTGTTTATGACAAGATTTTAGAAGTGGTGAAACCGGTCACCTTCCATTATAGATCTAATAAACTAAACAAATTAAAACCACATCTGATTTACTTCAGAGCCACTTCAGTTTGGAGGTTGTCTTTAAAATTAAATAATAAATAAATAGTGGAGACAGTAATTTTTAAGAAACCAAACTGGAAAAGAGTCCTCTCTCCTTTTTAATTATCCTGGGGACAGATAAAGTACAAATGCTGAAAGACTAAGATTTTAAAATTCTTCTCTATTGGAACATGACTATGATTAAAAGTCATCTTCCCCTATAAAACATACTTGATTATCAGTAACTTGACCTCTTTGCAACATAATCTAAGAAACATGTATAAGCAAAGATGGAGAAAAGGCAAGTCTCACCAAAATTAGAAAATGTCTCACAGAAACAGAACATCTCTCCAGCCAAGAAACGGAGGAGACTGTAGATTAGTTCAGTGGTTTGCACTTTCAAAAAGTGAGAACTAAAAATTTTACTAACAGAAAACCATGAAAATGCTTTAAGTTATCAAAGAAAACAAGTCAGTTTTATTATTCCTGTATAAAATCAAATAGAGACTTTGTCTCCCTAACACCACATAAGACTATAAAGTCTACGAGGGCAGGGACCATACCAAATCTTACCTTCATATCCTCAGTATCTATATAGTACCTGACAACAGTAGGTGCTTAATAAATGTTTCTTGAGGCTAAAGGTGTAGTTCAGTGATAGAGCATGTGCTCAGCATGCACAAGGCCTTGGGTTCAATCCCCTCATTAAAAAAAAAAAAAAAGACTGAAATGAACTCAGAAACAGTTTCCAAAGAGACCAATCATATTTGAACCTAAATCTTTCAGTTTTCAAACTAGTAACAAAGACAGAACATGCATTTAGCAAAGGAAGCATTACAACTTGAAATTTTCCTGTGTATAAATGATACTTGGAGAAAATACCAACACTGGTTCACATTATATATAGTCTTACTGTTGCATAGAATTGATACTCTTTGGCTGGATCATATACAAATCAGAATGCTAGAGAACATTAGAACAAAATAATGACTGATGCTGGGCATAAGGTATGTAATGGTCTTATCACTCAACTGTATTCTCATTTTAAATTTTTTAAACAAGAGAAATTATACTTCAAATTTGACTCACATGTAAATGTTTCAAATTATAACAATCCATCTGACTATATAAATTAGGCCTACTATTTGGATTATCTTTGCATGCATTCTTGTTACTCCAAAATAAAAACAAAATCCAGAATAAACAAATAGTTTTCCAGAGAAAATCAATTTCACATTAGGATCCTTCTCCCATTATTCTTCCTTGCCTTTTCCCTCCCTAACCAACACTCAATATATCAGTCACTTGCTTGGGAAGAATGTAATACTGATCTAATTAAAACATAATGGGCTGGTGATAGGGTGCTTGCCTAACATGCATGAAAGTCTCGGGGTTTGATCCCAGCACCACAAAAAGTTAAAATAAACTTTAAAAAATAATAACTAACATAAATAAGTTCCTCTGTGGTACTTTGTTGGCAAAATCCAGGCTGTCTCAGAAGCCAACAGAGAAACACAAAGGTGAAAACAAACTGGGAGCTTTTCACTAAAGCATTATGCTCCATCGTGTATTAAATCTTTTTAAGTCAAGGCATAGTGGGAAGGAGGAGGTATTAGTTTAGATTTAGTCACTTGTTTACTTTGGCCAGTCTTGACTAGGCCACCTCTTGGGCTTTTGAATGTCCCAACTTAAGATGAAAGAAGCGTAATAAAAAATCTCTTAAGATTCTCTAAGTACTCTTAACAATCCTATTACCTAAATCTAATTCAGATAAAACAGATAAAGACTGTTTTATTTTAAGACTGAAAATTTTCTCTCTAAAATGGGCATTAGGAAAAATAGTTGTTTTGTTTTTCCATACTGGAAGGTGAACCATATATTATCAATCTACTGAAGGTGGGAAAATGGGATGGGGTACCTTTAAGAGGAGTATCTGAATGCAGAATTGTTTTGAATGAACAGATTGTTCCTTTGTCCCACTTAACTTTTTCCATCTGTTTTTAGAAATTAAGATACCATGAGGAAAGGAAAATTTAGATACTTAATAGTATACTAGACAAAACTGATGGCCAGACTCACCTGTTTGATGGCTAAACTAATGCAAAGTTCAGAGACTCCTCAATAGTCCCCCTTCTAGAGACACCATTATTATTTAGCACATTTTAAGTGTGACTGAAGTAATCATGATTTCAAAAGTATCAATAAGTTACACTTTAATTGTAAGAATCTGGCTTCTTGCTGGAAAGTGCTACCTGGAAGACCTCCCATGTAAGTGCTGTTGTGTTAATTGTACTTGTGTCCTTTGTTACATTCCTCATGGTGATCTCTCTCTCTGCAGGTGTTGCTGGAAAGATTATAGTTTGGGCTATGTGAACAATTCAATGAGAGGAAGTTGAGCTATCAATAGTGTTGAAAAGGGCACATAACATACCAACATACTTCTTGATAGCCAGCTGCAAGACAAGACAAATGGTGGGAAGCAGATTCATTCATTCATCAGACAGGGATGCATTATCAATAGGTAACCGGGGGTCATATCACATTCAGATCAACAGCAGTATCACCTTATATCTCAACCTATTTTTTGCCAAAGAAAAATATTCACTTCTCTTAGCATAGCATCTATTAGTAGAGAGTAGGTGATATTATTAATTTGTTGGTGACTTTTAGACTGTGCCTGGTTAAAAAAGCCTAAAACAGTGTCAGCCTAAGACATAAGTCAACATTAGGTAGACAAATGGAATTATTCCTTGGGAAAGGAAAACAGACATCACAGGATAAATAAAACAAAATGGGAGAGGGCAAAAGGAAGGCAAAACCACTCCAAGTGGTAAGTTGCCTAGACTATTAGTGCTTTAACTCACGCCATACCACCTGCAAGAGGCTTTGGAGAAGTCAGACTAGCAAAACCACTCCTAAGAAGACTCAGACTATTGCCACATTCTCAGTCACCGCTAATTGAGAGCATTAAGCCCCTACTCAATTCACACAAGTACTATCACTCCTTAAGTTCAGGACAGCTTGGGCCAGTTTACCTGCATCCAAGACCTGTGTTGCGTCAGGCTGTGGCTGACACCCTTTAGAGTCTGTGACTGTTGTACATGCAAAAGAATCAAAATCCACTGTGAGGTCTTGCACATTTCTCTCATTGGCATTATCAAAGCTGTTTTTGCCATGTAGCTGTTTAAGGTGTTTCCTCAAAACTGGCTTATGTGCAAAAACCATGTCACAATAGTTACACTTATGGGGCTTATCTCCACTGTGAAGATTAAGATGATCCTGTAAGGAACACTTCTGAGAAAAGGTTTTCCCACAGATTTTACACTGGAAAGGTTTAATTCCGGCATGTACTCGCATGTGTCGATGAAGGTTGCCTTTCTGAGTAAAAGTCTTGCCGCAGAGTAGGCACATAAAGAGTTTGTGCATTTTTAAATGGTTGGCGTAGTTCTCCAGGTGACGAAACACCCTGGTACACTTTGGGCACTGGTGATGCCACTGTAAGCCTTTGTCTACACCTCGAATATTAGGCCCAAAGACATCTTTTGAGGTCATGATGATGTTATCACTGCCTGTGTAAGAGAGAGCATAATTGTGGAGATGGTTTTGTTCTATTTCACTTACTCTGTTTTCCACAGTTGAATTTATCAGGGAGTGCTGGGGTTCTGATGAGTGTAAAGCAGTGGGTTCAGAAGAAATAAACTGGTTCTGATCTTTTTTACTTCTAACCTCAGATACATCCCCAATAGATTCTACCTTAACAATCTGAATATCACTGTCCTCCATATCCATACTGTCTTCAGATGGATGAATACAAGGTGAGTCCTGCTTTGGGGAGCCTCTGGTATCTCCCTGCTGTTCTTTTGACTGGGGAGAAGCACTCTGTGGTTCACATCCCTCTTTACTATCCATTGGTTGTTTTGGCTTTATAAACTTCCACAGGGCCTGTGTGCACCGTTCTACAATGTGGCTCATCTGAAGAAAACTCGCAGCAGTCAAGTAATTTACCAGTTCCATCTCAGGAAATTCCAGCACACCACTATAACAGGATAAGAGCAATTGTCTCCCCACTTCAGAACTCTGTAATATGGAGATTTTCACCTCTCTGGAATCATTCAGTAAAAACTGGTCTCTTAAGAAGGGGGAACCTGCAGCAAATACAATTTTATGTCCCTGTACCTCAATATCATCTATGAGAACTGTAACATCACAAAATTTATTCTCTTCTCTTAATTTGTTCATTTTTTGTAACATTGAATCTCCATAATTTTCAAACTTGAAGTGAAGGAGATCTGATCTTTCAGACATTTTGGCAGACCTAAAGAACAGAAATGTAAAAAGTTTGAATTTAAGGAAATTAAAGCAATTAAGAAACCTGGATTTACCTTTCAAAACCAAATTTATTGTCATGTTTTGTCTGTATCCAAATGGAAATTTTCCTTGAAAGAGGAAGCTACTATAATTGCTTTCAATGGTTATTAAATATTGCTCCTTACCAACAAAAAGTGTCTTATCACACCTAAAGAGTAGACATGTATCAGTGCAAATAGCTGGGCATTTACTCTACTTTTTAAGATACTTAATATAAGAACAGTACATGTGTTACTCCAAGAATATTCACTTCTCAAATGAGAATTCTTTCAGGTTTCAAAAACAAACTAATATCCCAACCCAAGTAAAGATGAAATAATTAGTTTCTATTGCATGAAACTGTGAACCTGTTTTTAAGACAAACTACTCTTCCATTGCTTTGTATTTTAAAGAACTATAGCAACATTGTTTGCCACACTGATTCCTGGATAATCCTTTCTGTCTAAACTAATGTGAATTTATTCATATAAATATTTGTGATAAAATGAAAGTCACAGTCATAGAGGGACAATATTTGGTGTCAGACATATATTTCTTTATCTTGTGCATTGTGGAGAACTCTAAACTCTTTTAAGCACATTTCTTGAGCCTAGTGCTGAGGCCCATGCTTGTAATCCCAGGACTAGGGAAGCTTGAGGCAGGAGGACCACAAATTCAAAACCATCCTTAGCAACTTAGCAAGCCCTACGCAACTTAGGCCCTGTCTCAAAATAAAAAGGGCTGGGGATGTGGCTCAGTGTAAGCCACCCACTCCTGTGTTCAATCCTGGATAACAAGGGGGAAAAAAAAGAGAGGGAGAACATTTCTTGATAAAATATTCAATACACAAAAGCCATCCAAGTCACTTGGTAGGAATAAGCAGAAGTAAAGTTGATCTAATCGATTCCTGCTAGATTCTATTCTTTCCTCTTTATCCCTATTTACCCACTTCTTCTTTTACATGGACTACTAGAACTGATTGATAAATATTTCACTTACCCTCCAGTTTCTATTCCCTCTAATTTATACACCATGTGTCACATTTTAAAAACACATGATTATATCCTATCCCTATATGCAATCCTTCAGTGACTTCCTGTGTTCTCCTGAATGAGGATTAATCTCTTGGGTATAAACTTATTAACTAAACCTAATAATAATTAAGTCAAATGTAAGCATAACCCCTTCAACCACAGAGAAGGTATATTTGCCAAAATCCTTTGCACAGGGCCAGGGATGCAGCTTGAGTGATAGAGCGGTTGCCTAGTATGCATGAGGCCCTGGGTCTGATCCTCATCACTGTTAAAGAACAAAACAAAACAAAAACCAATAAAACTCTACATATTGGTCTGTTCTTCTGGATAGTCTCCATGTTCAGATTCCATACTCCAGATTTTCCATAACTTGGCTTCCCTTGTGTCTCTAAAAGGAACAGATGAATCAGCCATACCAACAGTCTAGTAGTCATTGTAAAGATAATAAATTGACAGTCCCTTTTTATATACACCCATCTTCTATGCAGTTCTGTCTTACAGTTCTACAATGTCAGTGCATCAGGAAATTCACCTTGAATTTTTTTTTGTTTTCATCAGTCTTTTAGTTCAGTTAGATGAGAAAACCAACTTTTCCTGGCCACATCTGAATGTGAGCCCGTTCTTTATAATTTTAACTTCTGTAACACTTTCAGAGGTTTCATAGAATAAAAAAGTTCGTGATACCGGACTCCAGGTTTTAATTCTTATTCCTCAGTACCTGATACATAAGGCCATTGTACTGACTCCAGATCTTATCCCACTTGTTTCCTTAGTCTAGAACACTTAACTTCTCCAATTTTTATTTCCTCTGGGAGGCCCTTCCCTGACCCCATAGAGAAGAATTTTCTCTAGGACCCATAACATAGTACTTCTGTCTTAACACTAAAACACTTCATTAGATACTTACTTCCCCTCCAAACTCTATTTAATGGCATAAGAGAGAAATCTCTTCATCCTATACAGTGGGACTAATGTTGGCCCCTGCATCTTCTAGGGCAAAACAGCATTCTCTTTTGCTTCAAATTCTGTTCACTGCAGCTACATTATTTGCCCCATTACTGGGTAAACTCTCTTCAAACTGATGTATATTCCCATCACCTACTATTATTCAAACATGCAGCAGGTGGTAGTTTGCATTAGTTGATGCTACAGGACTAGTTTGACAGTAGTAAGATGGAAGAATTGTTACAAAGACCATCTCATTGCTTACATTATAAATCTGAAGCCACAAGGGACTAGAAAGAAATAAAAATGGTTAATAAGGAGTAAGGAAAAGATCTCTCAAAGAGCTTGGTAACTAACTGGATTCAGAGTGAAAAAAATGAATGTGTAAAGATTCTGAACCACAGAGTTCAGCTAAATGTTGGCACAGGTACATCAACCATAAACACAAAGTACATGATTTTCTGCTGGCATTCTGAATGTATGGATGAAACAATAAATATTAAAAACTGCACTGAAAAAGAAGGGATGTAGAGAAGTAAATGTATCAAAGAAAAGGCAATATCAAACCAGAACTTTCAACAAAAACTACTACTTAAAGACAAATTTGCATCAAGTATAGAGAACTTTAATGACATAAATCATTTCTGTATTAGTCATACTCCTGACTACATTTTATGCCTCTATCCTTTGTATACCTTCCTTTCTCATATAACTTATTTTTCCATCTTTTGTATATTGTACCTTTGTAGAGTGAAATAATGCCATTTGCAAAGAAAACAAAATAACATGAATATTTGATTTCAGAATCCCCAAATGTAGGTAACTTTTAAGTATAGTACTGATTATTCATAATAGTCATAAAAATAACATATAATTCCAGATTATAGCAGAGCTCCTTGTAACTGAAAGAAAACAAAGAACTTATCAGATAAAATGGAGACATGGTCACCACATTCTTTGATTCTTTCTTCAGAATCATTCCAATTTCTCTCAATCCATTTTTTTTTTTCAATTTTTCATCTGGCTTTTGTTTCTCCAACAATTAGTTGTGTACATGGGTTCAAACTCGGTTCTTGCACATGCCAGGCAAGCGCCCTAACCGCTGAGCCAGAGCTCCAGCCCCTGTCAATCCTTCTTAATGCCCTTGCCACAGTTCAGGCTCTTATCATCCATTGCCCAAATTACTGAGATTAAATCTAAATACTGCTAATAACCATTTCTCAATCATCAAAGTAAACAGGAATATTCTCACTTAAGTTTGATCACATTTTCTTTGTTTATATTTACACAATTCTTCCATAATTATTTTAGAACTATAGATTTAAAATTTCCCCCTTTGTTCAAACAAGAATAATAAAAAAGGGCTGATTAGTGAATATCTTAGGTTGGCCAGTGTTCATTGTTATGGAATAAGCAGTGAGAAAGTACCCAAGTTTCTTATCTCAAATACCAGTAAAAACTGTTAAGGGACACTTTACTATCTGGATAATAAACTCTTGAACTCCATGTTCATCTGTTTGCTATCTCACCGAGTGCCCTTATCCTTTAACTTAGCACTCACAGCGACCTGAGAATCCTGTCTTCTCGTTAATGCAATATGCCATTTTCTCAAAGAGGCAGTATTATACTGCAGCCTCCCTATCAGCAAACCTCAATCCTCTTCTTATTTTGGGTGACTTTCATGAAACTACATTCTCCAAATTCTCACTCTTACTTTTTTAAGAGAGAGAAAGAGGGAGTTAAATTGGTTGAGTATGTGGTGCTGGGATTGAACCTGCATTCTCACACACGGTAGGTAAGTGCTCTACCGCCAAGCCACCTCTTCAGCCCACAGTTTGTTTTGTTTGGATTTTAAAATGTAATTAATAGAAACATATCCTTCCCAGAAAAATTTTAATTACTGTAGATAAAATTTGCTTTCCTAGGTGCCTACAACTCAGTACTCAGGTCTTTTAAGATGCTCATTCTCCCCATTTTAAAAGCAATACTTCTATAAGCTTTACCACAGAATATGTAAATGTTTCTTATACATAAATTGTTTTGCAATTTACTTTTTTTCACTTATTTTTGAGAGCTAATTAGGTTGATATAGATCCAGCTCATTTTTAAAATTTACATTGTTTTTTGTCATGCTAGGGATAGAATCTAGGGCCTTGCACATGCTACATGGATTATACTATTGAGTTATATCCTCAGCCCTAGTTAATTTTCTTAGAGTATTGTACAGATATGGAAAAAGTTATTCAGCTACTGACCTTAGTTTTCTACCACCGTTTTGCTAGTCTGTTCCCTGAGGGTTCACTAAATTGTGTAAGGAAATTATATCTTCTTTCAAAGCTTGGTCTTTGAATTTTTTTTTTCTTTGCTATGCTTTTTCAAGACTTACTTCCTCAGAAAGCCTGTATGGTTTCTTAATGTTTTATTATCCTCTTTATATTTAGAATTCCGAAACCCTCATCCTCATTCCTAACCTTAACCTCAATTTAAGCTACTCAAAAATGTCTATTCTAAGTTACATGAAATGCATGTTGCTCACTCTCTTGCACTATCTAAAACTCGACAAAACAAAAATAAAAATTTATGGAGCTGGCTTAGAGAACAGTGAATGTGCAGGAAAGGAAACCTTTGAGTATGATGTTTTTCTGACAGATCAAGACAGAAAAGAAGAGGGCCTGAATAGAAACAATAATATGAATGGAGAGTAGAAATAATTTTAAGAGATGTTTCAAAGAACTAACAATAATATTGCTGGGGATGGCACATACCTGGAATCTCAGTGACTTGAGAAGCTAAAGCAGGAGGACGGCAAATTTGAGGCCAGCCTCAACCACTTGGTGAGACACTATTTAAAAAAAAAAAAAA
>PVKS010022186.1:0-34108 GCA_004027875.1 Aplodontia rufa | reverse complement strand
CAGTGTCCCCTGAGTTCATGCACCTCTGGAGGTCTCCCCAAAGCCCAGAGGTGATGGTGGTTACTCCATGGCAGTAGGAGCAAGTGAAGGTCTCTTCTAGACACACCACATATTTCCAGGTGAGTCACATCTCTTGGATACCAGTAACCACTTGCATTTCCCAGGTCAGTCCCAGCAGTGGTCATCTGAGGGTCTGGAGCAGTGGTGGTGAGATATATCATCAGCCTTTCCAGGTACTTGCAGCAGCCATGGGCTAAGCCATGCCTGGGCTTCAGATAAGGGGATGAGCCTGGAAAGCAGACCACCCAGGTGACAGCCTTCATTTCCTGGGTGAGGACAAAGACATGAGGATGTGAGAACTATGCTGTGAGAAAGAAGAGTAGGTGGCTTTGAGGAGATATGTTGCTCAGTTCTGAGACTCATGTACACATGTTTGCAGGTAGAGGAAGTAAGGCTTGTGACTGATAAGTTTCTGCACTCACAGAGCCTGGTCCAGCCTCCCTTTTGCTTCCAATCTGAAACACAAAGATCAGCTTCCAGGAGGAGTCCCACCCAGTCTCTGCCCCAGTAAAAGGTGAAGACTCACCAGATTCCCCTGAGATTCCTGAAGTTTCATCCTGGAGACCCAGGGTGTTTCCAACACCACAAGTGACACTCTGCCTTTAGGACCTGAAAGGGTTAGTTCAGTTGCATGTGAATCCCTCTATTCAGAGATGACCTTAGGAACGTCTTGCCTGAGAATATTCCCCAGGGAAGTGTTTGATGGAGGGAAGGACAGTACTCAGATGCAGCTCTCAGCCTCCCTCTGCACCTGCTCCTGGGTGGACCCTCCATGTGTGCTGAGCACCCCCTACTGGCCCTGGGTGCCCCTACAGGGAAGTTTCTGTCTGGCCTCACACTGAGATCCCCTCACTGTGTCCTACAGTAATAGGTGGCTGTGTCCTCAGCACTCAGACTGCTCATTTGCAGGTACAGAATATTCTTGGCATCATCTCTGGAGATGGTGAAACAGCCCTTCACAGATGCAACATATGCAGTATTATAATTATTAGCTTTATTTTGTGTAACTCCAACCCATTCAAGCCCCTTCCCTGGAGCCTGGCGAACCCAGTGCATCCAGTAATCACTGAAGGTGAATCCAGAGGTTGCACAGGAAAGGCGCAGGGAGCCCCCAGGCTGCACCAGGCCTCCCCCAGACTCCACCAACTGCATGTCACACTGGAAACCTGCAAAGACAGAGGCAGCCTGGTCAGGAGATGCTCACTCATCCACTCTTTCTCTCACTCTATCCACTCATGCACTCAGTTTCTCCTGTTCTACATCAATTACCTTTGAAAAGAGCCACAAGGAAAACCCAGCTGAGCACAGACTCCATGGTGAGAAGCCTGTGTTCAGTCTTGATCACTGAATGGGTTGAGCTGGAGTTCTGGTCTGGGCTTCTCTCTCAGAGCTGCAGGGTGAGGGCTGGGCTGGTTTTCATGAGCAGAAGGAAGCCCTATTTGCATGTGCCTTGCTATAAGGCAGGCTTTGTGCAGGAGGGTTCAAATGGAACATCCCTCAAAATAAATGTCAGTGTCAGGTGATAATCTAGTAGACATTGTAGCAATCAGGAAGCTAAAACTTGGTGGTTTTTTTTTGCTATTTTGAAATTATCATCCTTTAATGTATTGCACACAATGGAGGTATTAATATTAACTCCAATGCACAAATATAAATAAATTGTCTAAGACACATGCTGCTAGCATGTGTTTGGGAATAGGGACATACATGTGGGCAGTGAGAAGTCCATCCCTTGTCCTCACTTTCAGTTGTCACAAGTTGCATACACACAGGACCACTTTAGCATCATCTTGTCAGGGTCCTGGGACAATGACTAGCCACCACCCCCATGTGACATCTGGGCTTCACTTGAGTTTAGAAGCAGGTGGGTGATGAAATCTCCTTAACAGCTATAAAGAAACAGTGTATTATTCCTGGCAGACTGGTCAGGTGATAGAAGATTGGTCATATTATGAACTTCACCCTGACTCTAATGGGGCATTTGGGGACCGATGTCAGGGGAGGGGAGATAGTCCCCAGCAAAGGGAAGCAACTGAGATCAGAGGTGAGGGCAGAAGGGTTCTTGTTCCAGGAACCTAGAAGCCACCCTGCAGGAGACAGGTCAGGGCTGGGGGCTGAAGGAAAACAGATGAGGAGCCTGACTCTGATTACTCAGAGGTGATGGGAGGCTTCCTTCCCTTCATCAGGAAGGGAATGAAGCTGTGGTCCATGCATATCTTGAGGCACTTTCTTTTTGGACACCTCCTTAAGGAGCATCTGCTTCATCTATTGAGAGTTGATGGAGGATGATTCCTGGACTCTGTGAGACATAAGACCCTTTCCATAGAAGAGAAACCACACTGAGAGTAGCACAGAACCAAGCACAGATTCAGCTTGGTTCCAGATTGCAGCCACAGGAAGGCTTCTGACATTGACCTTCCAGAGTCTGAAGATATTAGGGGCCTCTGTTGTCTGGATCCTCCCAGTTTGTGCTGTGACTTTGGTGAGGAATTCCATAGCAGGCAGCTACTGGCTGGATTGGGCACCATGGGAGCAACTTCCTAGGTCAGAAACCAACAGGCATAACAGCATGTGGACATCAGGGTCACCCACCAACCCCAGGCACAGAGGCTCTCCACACTTGCCCTGCTGGGGTGAAGAGCCCTGGATGCCTCCCAAATCTCCCAGTTGCTCTTTGAGGATGTCTGTGGACAATTGAGCTATAGGACCATCTGGACCTTAGTCAGGAGCTGGGCACTCAGGCTTGGGCTCTCAGTGGTGCTTCATCTTGGGTGAGAAGAGCTTAGCAAGGTTGCTTGGAGAGCTGCAGAGTCTCCACATGTAGTAAGAAGGAAGACAAGTCTAAGCCACTGTTGGGTAGGAAAAACTGAGAAGGCCATATTTCTTACAAAAGGAGGGAATAAGAAATCAAGGACAGTATATTTTGTTAATATAAGCCCAAGAGCTGTGGATTAGACAAGGTTTGAGAATGGCACCAAGAAGCAGGTAATGCAATCTTGGTCTCCAGTGTGGCCACCTGAGATGTTGCAGTTTAAAGGGTCATGGCCTCACGTAAGGTCACTCAGTCTCTGTGGCCATGAACTTGTTAAGGTCAGCGATGTGTGTGTGTGTCATGGCTCAACCCAAAAGAGCAGTTTGCTATGTCCAGAGAGTCTTGCCCTGAGGCCCTGCTGTCCTGTGTTGTCATCAAACCTTTCTGCACATGGCCAGCTTCATTGGTATTTCTCTATGTAGGGGGCAGCCCTCAGGAGATGTGAGTAAGGAGAACCCTGATCCTAGATTCTCAGCCTCTGAATCTGAGAGTTACATAAACATTTCTCCTTGTACTGCTCCCAGTCTCAGGTTGTTGTAGAGCAACATAAACAAACTAAGACACAAAGGCACATTAATGGTGAAATAGTGAGGAAATCATACTGAGAGTCACAGTCATACAACCCAGCACTGTGGGCATGTTTTGGTAGCTGGGACTTAAAGCCACCAATTTCAGAAATTGTTCTAGAATATTTGTGTCTTCACAGTGCTATAGCAGCTCTCCAAAAGTGAATCATTCAGCAGATTTGCAGCAGGAATGTGAAATAGTGAAGCAGGGAAATGCAGGTGGGCAATGCAGATGCCTATGGTCCCTGAGGTTTGCTAAATCGAATGATAGAATTTCTCCATGTCACTGTCCAGTATTCAAAGGGCAGGTACTCCCAATTCAAGGCCACATTTCCTGCTCCTGGACACAATTTCTGTTTTCAGGACATAAAGACTTACGGTTGTCACTGCATTGAGATCATTGGACACACTACTGAGGGTTTTAAGCCTGCAATTAAGACCCTTGAAAAGAGGTGTAGCAAATAGCTGGGTGATTTAACACTTTTCTAGCACTTATGAGGCTCCAGGTTCTATATTCAATGTTGCAAAAAAAACCCAAATAAATAAAACATAACTATATAGAACCCTTAAAATGGACCTCTGAAAACCGTAGTTTTTATATTTAGAGATGCTAAAGATTAGTATAGACAACAGAGCTCTCTGGGTGTGTAGAGAGGTGCCAAGATGCAGGAGAGCAGCCTTTACCTCCCTCTGCACCTGCTCCTGGGTTGACCCTGAGCTTCCTGTGTGCTGAGCACCTGCTGGCCCTGTGCACCCCTCCAGGGACATTTTTTTTAGCTTCACAAACATGTTTTGTTTACATTCCCTCTAAAATAGCATATATTTTGTCTGCTCTGCAGTCTGTATTGGCTCACAAAATATTTCAAACATAATACAACATGCTAAAAGTGAGAATCTTCTTTCCACATTCCCTAAAACTTTATCCTCTCTTAAGAAGAAAATTGATATCATTTACCCAGTTACTTGCCCATCTTCCATTTCCAATTCATGCAGCTTTCCATATCCCATCACTTCTACACTACACATCTCAAGACAACATTGTTTTGGATAAAGATTATTATACACTGTTATCCTCATAATCAGACCACAAGAAAACATTCCTAAGTGAAGTTTCCCTTAAGTTTTGTCTTTTTCAAATCCCTCCTCCACAAAGCACATCTTCTCTTGCCATTCCATTGCTGGAAATTCCTTCAAAGATTTCCTCCTGTCTTTAGAGTCAACCTTAAAAATCCTAACATGGTTTACCAAAACTTTTGATATCCTTTTTTTCAGATCTTTTTTCCCATTTTATTTTTTATTAGTTGAATATGGAGTTACAATTGAGGGGGAATCATTATCAAACAATCAAAAACTAATGTATATTTACATAGTTAGCCAAGGCTGATGCCATGTCTTGGATGCCATCCTTGGGTTCCCCATGGTTCTATGTCTCCCCCAAAAGAACCCCTGTGTTAAATGGACTTCTTGTGGAGGCCAGAGATCTCCCCCTGAGATGATTCCCTCATATTCCCTCCCTACAGTCATGGGCTTATGCTGAGGTCCCCTCACTCTCTGGCACAGTAATAGGTGACCTTATTCTCAGCTCTCAGACACAGCATGTTCTTGTCATCCTTTCTAGAGATGGTGAATCAGCCCCTCACAGAGTCTGCATGGTTTACACTACTACTAGTACCACTAATGCATGAGATCCATTCTAGCCTGTTCCCTTGAGCCTGGTAGACCCAATAGAATGAAAGACCCAAAATATGCATAGTAAATCTGATCAGAAAGCATTTCTGGAGCTGCAGTTTTTTCTCAGTAGTCCTTACCTGGCAAGAGTAAGGACCTGTGTTCAGTGCCAAGCACCTCTACATAATTAAGGGGATGTAAAACAGAAATAAGATGAAAACAAAATGACTCTCTTAAGAAAAAAAAAAGGAGCAATTCTGGATGCATTACAATACTAGACCTCAAATTAGATTAGAATGAAAAACAATAGGGATGTTGATAGATTGTACTATCACTGTATAAGCACACCATCCACTCCCTTCTCTGGGGGTTCTTTGATCCAACCTCAGCAGTACCATTTGTGACACAGTAACCAGCATCAGTACAGGTGAGGGACAGAGTCTGCAAGGGTTTCACCAGGTAAGACTTCTGTAGCTTCACCTGGACAGGTCACCTGGGCAAGAGAGTCATACCCTGTTAGTCAACTGAAGTTACAACTGTCCTATGGACACATATATTAAACTGGGGACACTCACCTTGGTGAGTTGTCATCAGATACTTGAGAAAACACAGGTGATTCATCTTCTAGACTACACCCCTGCCTTTCCATATACCTTGGCCCTGTGTGAGCACATAGATATGAGCTCCCACTGCCCAGAAAGCATTTGAATACAGAACATGCTTAGTAGTTTACATGAGGGAGAGGCTTTTCATAAGACTCTCTGGGAGAGCTTGAGATCAGCATGCCGAGGATCCATCTGGTTTCTGAAATGCGTTACTTCTCTTGAAAACAATTGTTGCTTTGGTGAGAGCAGGGAGAACAGTTGATAGAAGAGGGATGGTGGGAGACTGTCAAAGAATGAGCACTCCGTCTGGAGCCCAGAATCACTATTAACCAAACTATTACTCCCTGAAATTGGGTGGTATCTTAGAGTGGCAGAGAACCTTCTTATAATGTAAGAGGCTCAAAAATTAATTCCTACATCAGGAGGGGTTTGCATCATGGGGACATTCTTTCAACAGAAAGGGTTGACATCATGGGGATATCCTTACATCAGGAGGGGTTGGCATCATGGCGACATCCTCACAAGACTCATATTGCTAATGTCTTTTGTGACTTTCTTTCTTTTTCCACTGACACATAATACATACACATAATTGTGGGGAACAATGTGGAATATCAAAACATGTGTAAGTTATATAATGACCAAATCTAAGTAATGGTGATTCCTTCTATTCACAGTCACCATTTCTATGTAAAGAAGACCACATGATCTCTAGGTATTTAAAATGTTTCAGATTTTCCCAGACTACAGTTACACTTCTATGCCATGAAAACCAGGACCCTATCCCCCCTACATGGTTTACTCCTGTATATACATTCCAAATCTTCCCATATTCCCTATCTCCACTTTCCAGTTAACCACTAACAAATCTCATCCTGGGACACTGATTCTTTAGTTTCCCTGCATGATAGGGAAGATGTGTCAATTTACTGCAAGCAAAATTTCCACCATTCAACACCAAGTAGGACTCTTACTGCCAAACTTGACCCATGCCATCCTAAAACAATGACAGTGTCCAAACTCAGCTCCCTGAAGTCCAGCAGCCATGACGTCAGTGCTACGAAGTTTCCCCCACAGAGTTGCAGGCCTCTGAGCCCAGAGCCTGGAAGCTATATACATGGTCCAATTTTCTGGAAGACAGACCTCAAAAGGTTCCCCACATATCACAAGGTTCCCCACATAGGGCAGAGAACCTTGACTTGTCTCTGTAATATCACATGTTTGAATGGAAAGTAGTCAGATGTCAGTAGCCTCTGTGGGTTTAACTCCAACAACTTCCAAACTCTGGAGAGATACAGAGAATGACCTGAGTTAAGTCCAAGCATCTGGGCTCAGAGGGTCACTGGGTTTCAGAGGCAGGGAGGGGCTGGGGCCCTGAGTGAGAGTTTGCAAAAGAGAGGACAGAGAATCACAGGCTGCAAGACCTTAACTTCACCTTCCCTGGATACCCAATGGGAGAAACTCCAGTCCCCCTACCTGGTATCTTGGTCTCTTTGCCTTTGGTATCATCTGACTAGGATAGATCAAGTGGAATCCATGCTCTGCTTCCCAGAGTCACTCCTCCCATTCTTTGGGGTCCACAAGATGCTTTGGTCTCTGACCACCTGGCCTGTGGTTTCTACCCTTTCTGTCCTGTAATAAAAAAGAGGGGAAATAAACATTGTCATCCTGTTAAAGCTCTTATAGGGGCTCCTTGAATGTCCCTATTTTTCATGGTGACAATTCTGTGTTGTACGTGGCTTTAATTGTGTTGAGGAAATTTTCTTCTCTAAGATTTTTTTAATCATTTTGTCATGAAGAGATGTGAATTTTATCAAATTTTTTTCTATATATACTGAGATAATGGAATGGTTTTTGGACCATCATTCTAATGATGTGATGTTCTGTTATTAATTTTCATATGTTGAACTGTTTTTGCTTTTCTGGGATTATAATCCATGCTTTTCTGAGTATTTTTTCTTCTATATTCTTTAGTTTTATGGACCTGTTCTTATGCTTTGGGTGAAAGGTGTTCCCAAAGGTCATGTGAGACAAAGGAAGATTCCTAGGTAAAATGACTGGGTAAAGAAATTCTTAGCTCAATCATTGACTTAGCCCACTGATAGGGATTAACTGATAACTGTAAGCTGGTAGGGTGTGCTGGAGGAGCTGGGTTTTCAGGGACATGCCTTTTGGGTATATATTTAGTATCTGCCATGGAGTCTCTCTTTGCTTCCTGGGACTGTGACTTCTGCCATGATGTTCTGCCACACCTTGAACCCCATGGAAAGGAGTTGATCATCTTTGAACTAAGAAATCTGAAAATCTTCATGCTCAAAATAAACATTTCCTCCTAAAATTATTATTGCTATGTCTTTTAGTCACAGCAATGAATAAGCTGACTGAAACCCTTACTTTCTGTCTTTTTGGGGTGATTGGACAGGTGATGAAAACAAATTATCCTCTTAATGAAGTAGAATAAAACAAGAGATGATGCATATAAGGACAAATTCTAATTAATATGCACATTTCCAAACATCAACAACTTTTAGAATTTTTAAAACCATCTGACCTCACACATTGTTTGAGACTTAAGTCTGCCTGGCCTGTTTTCTATGACTTTTGTTATACCATTAAGAATTCATGGTGGAGGGGGCTGGAGCAGTTGCTCAGCAGTTACGGCACTTTTCTATTGTGTGTGAGTACAAGGGTTCAAACCCCAGCACCCACATCACAACTAAGTGTCAGAACAATGAAAGCCATGTGAAAAACTCAATAAAAATTGATTCTCTCTCTCTCTCTCTCTGTCCTTCACTCTAAAAAACAAAGAATTCATGGTGGGTGGACTGAAGATGGTGAGCTGAAGGGAAGCAGCTTTTCCTTAGGCTCTGAGACTGGATGGGAAAATCCCAGTGCATCTTTAGTTTTTTGAGGTGAATTTTGGGGAATATTTTTGTGAATTCCTAGTGCCATTTTGTGCAGATTTTTTTTAAGAGAGAAGGACAGAGAGAGTGAGAGAGAGAGAGAGAGAGAGAGAGATAATTAATCTTGATTGAGTTTTTTTTATTAGAAGTATATAGAGATACAATTGAGGGGGAAACATTATCAAGCCATCAGTAACCAATGCACATATATTTGTTATCCAGGGGTAATGCCAAAATATGGATGACACTTTGGGTTTCTCCTGTTGCAGTTTCCCCCAGAAGAACTCAAGCATTAATTGAGTATCTCATGGAGGAGTGACATCGGCTTCTGGGATGGTTCACCCCTATTCCAACTCTCTAGTCTCCTATGAGTTCTTCATACACCCTCCCCCCTCCCCATCCCCCTCCCTATGCCTCCAAGTATCCTAGAGAGTCATCACCCTATTACTCTGAGAGTCATTCAATTTGAAGTATTGTTAGGGTAGCCATCTACCCTAGTGTTTCCCATATATTCTAGCATCCACAGATGAACTAAGAAATATGAAAATCTTCATGCTCAAAATAAACATTTCCTCCTAAAATTATTATTGCTATGTCTTTTAGTCACAGCAATGAATAAGCTGACTTATTCGGCCCTTGAGTCTCTGAGATTGGGATAATTCACTAAGCATAATTCTTTCCATCTCCATCCATTTGATATCAAAAGCCATAATATCCTCTTCTCTAATGGCTGAGTAGTATTTCATTGTACATATGTACCAAAGTTTTTGTATCCACTCATCGAGTGAGGGGCATCTGGGTTGGTTCCATAGTCTAGCTATAGTAAATTGAGCTGCTATAAACATTGAGGAAGCCACATCGCTATAATATGCTGATTCTGAGGCTTTTGGGAAAATACCCAGGAGTGGGACAACTGGGTCATAAGGTGGTTCCATTCTTAATTTTTTGAGGATTCTCCACACTGCTTTCCATAGTGGCTGAACCAGTTTGCAGTCCCACCAGCAGTGTAACAGTGTTCCTCTTCTCCCACAGCCCTTCCAGCATCTGTCCTTGTTTGTATTCTTCATGTTTGCCACTCTAACAGGAGTGAGGTGGTATCTCATTGAAGTTTTGATCTGAATTTCTCTTACAACTAATGATGTAGAGCAATTTCTCACATATTTGTGGGCTTTCTGGACTTCCACTGGAGAGAAGTTCGTTTTGAGTTCTTTAGCCCATATATTAATTGGATTATTTGTGATTTTGGATTTTAGTTTCTTTAGTTCCCTGTAAATTCTGGACATTAGTCCTCTGTCTGAGGTGTAGCAGGCAAAAGTTTTCTCCCATTCTGTAGGTTCTCTCTTGATGCTCTTGACTAGATCTTTAGCTGTGCAGAAACTTTTTAGTTTAATTGCATCCCATTCATTTATTCTTGATTTTACAGCATGAGCCATAGGAGTTTTGCTAAGGAAATAGCTGACGACTCCTATATGCTGTAATGTTGACCCTACTTCTTTTTCTAGTAAGTTTAAAGTTGTGGCTTAATATCCAGGTCTTTGATCCATTTTGATTTAATTTTTGTGCAGGGAAAAAAATAAGGATCCAGCTTCAGATGTCTACATATGGCTGTCCAATCTGTCCAACACCATTTGTTGAACAGGCTATCTTTCTTCCACACTAAACTTTTGCCCCCTTTATCAAATATCAAATAGTTAAGGATATGGGGGTTCGTCTGAGGATCTTCTTTTCAGTTACAGTGGTCTTTTGTTCTCTTTTGATACTAATACCATGCTGTCTTTGCTACTACAGCTCTGTAATATAATTTCAGGACAGGGATTGAGATACCCCCTATTTCTTCCTTTCTATAGAGTAATGTTTTGGCTAGTCTGGGTCTCCTGTTATTCCATATGAACTTGAGAATTGCTTTTTCTATATCTCTGAAGAATGCCATAGATATCTTGATGAGGATTGCATTGAATCTGTATAGGGCTTTGGGTAGAATGGCCATCTTTATTATATTAATTCTGCCTAACTATGAGCATGGAATGTTTTTCCATCTACTCAGGTCTTCTGTACTTTCTTATTTTAGTGTTTGATAGTTTTCTTTGTAGAGGTCCTTAACATCCTTTGTAAGGTTAATGCCCAAGTATTTCATTTTTTTGGAAGCGATGGTGAATGAGAGAGATTTCCTGATTTTTTCTGCGGATTTGTTGCTGGAGTAAAGAAACATCAATGATTTGCTGGAGTTGACTTTGTAGCCAGCTACATTGCTGAAAAGACCTATAAGCTCTAGGAATTTTCTGGGGATTGTCAATGGGTCTTCTAGGTATACAATCATGTCATTAGTGAATAGAGATAACTTAACTTCCTCTTTTCCTATACGAATACCTTTGATGTCCTTGTCTTGCCTGATAACTCTGGCAAGGGTTTCCAGGACTATATTCAACAAGAGTGGGGAAAGCGGACAGCCTTGTATAGTACCTGAATTCAGTGGAAATGCTTTCAGTTTTTCTCCATTGAGGATAATGTTGGTAATGGGTCTGTCGTAGATGTAGCTGACATAGTTAAAATATCTTCCCTTGATCCCTATCTTTTCCAAAATTTTGAGCATAAAGTGGTTTTCAATTTTATCAAATGCTTTCTCTGTATCAATAGAGATGATTATATGATTTTGTTTTTAATTCTGTTTATGTGGTGAATTACATTTATTGATTTGCGTATGTTGAACCAGCCTTGTTTTCCTGGAATGAAGCCCACTTGATCATGATGTATTATCTTTTCAATGTGCTTTTGTATCCGATTAGCTAAAATTTTATTAAGTATTTTTGCATCAATGTTCATCAGGAAAATTGGTCTGTAGTTTTCTTTCCTTGATATGTCTTTGTTGGGTTTTGGAATCAATGTAATATTTTCTTCATGAAAAGTGATTGGGAGTGATTCCTCTCTATCAGTTTCTTGGAAGAGCTTGTAGAGGATCATTGTAAATTCTTCTGTGTAGGCTTGATAGAATTCTGAACGTATATCAGTCCAGACCTCGGCTTTTATTTTTGGGGAGAACTTTGATTGCTGCTTCAATTTCGCTTTCTGTAATAGGTTGGTTTAGGTTAAATGTCCTCCTGTGTTAAAGAGGGGATGTCATGTGTGTCCAAAAACCTGTCCATGTCCTGGAGGTTATCAAATTTGGCAGAGTATAAGTTTTCAAAATAGGTTCTGATAATCTTCTGTATCTTTGATGAGTCTGTGGTGATATCCCCATTTTCGTCTCTGATTTTTTTAATTTGCTTCATTTTGATCTCCCTTTTTTGTGAGTTTGGCAAGGGGTCTGTCAAAGAACTCTTTCAAAGATCCAACTCTTAGATTTGTTAATAGATTGAATAGCTTTTTTGTTCTCAATTTCATTGATTTCAGCTCTGATTTTGGTGATTTCCTGTCTTCTGTTAGATTTAGGGTTGGATTGTTCCTCCATTTGTAGTCGTTTGAGTTGAAGCATAAAGCTATTAATGTGTTCTCTTTCTAAAGTTTTGATGTATGCACTCAGTGCTATAAATTTACCTCTTAAGCAAGCCTTCACACTGTCCCAGAGGTTTCAGTATGTTGTTTCCTCATTCTTGTTCAATTCCAAAAACTTTATAACTTCTGTTCTCATTTCCTCTTTTACCCATCCTTCATTTAAGAGGTAATTATTCAATTTCCAAGTATTTCAATAGTTTCTGTTGTTTCTCTTGTTGTTGATTGCTAAAATCATAGCATTATGATCTGACCGAATACATTGGATTATATCCACTTTTTTATATTTGCTAAGATTATCCCAGTGAACTAGGATGTGGTCTGTTTTAGGGAAGGATCCATGGGCTGATGAGAAGAAGGTAAATTCAGCCATCTTAGGATGGAATATTCTGTAAATGTCTGTTAAGCCCAATTGATTAATAGAGTAGTTCAGATTGGAGATGTCTTTATTGATTTTTTGTTTTGAAGATCTGTCTAGAGTTGATAGTGGTGTGTTGAAGTCCCCCAAGATTACTGTGTTGAGATCAATGAGGGGATTAATGTCCTTAAATATTTTTTCCATATATTTGGGGGGGTTGTAATTGGGGGCATAAATGTTGATTATCATCATATCTTCTTGGTGAACTGTCCCTTTTAGTATGATAAAGTGACCCTCTTTGTCCCTTCTGAGTAGTTTTAGTTGGAAATTAATTTTGTCCTAAATTAAAATCACTACACCAGCTTGCTTTTTGGGGCCACAGGCCTGGTAGACTTTTTGCCATCCTTTCACTTTCAGCCTGTCTATTTTTGGGTGTCAAATGTGTCTCTTGCAGGCAACATATTATTGGATTTTTTTTTGATCCAGTGGGTCAGTCTGTGTCTTTTAATTTGGGCATTGAGACCGTTCACATTCAAGGATAGAATGGATATGAGAGACTGATTCACAGACTTTGTATCTATTACAGAATTTTGAGTCATCTTGAAAGTCAGTTTTTGTATAGAATGATTATTGACTCACCCTTGTTTAAGGATTTATCATATCATTGGCATTATCTTCTAAATGGAGAATATCTTTGAGAGCGCTCTGTAGAGCAGGATTAATGTTCACGTATCTTGCAAGCATGAGTTTATCATTAAAGTATTTAATTTCCCCTTCGCATTTGAAGCTGAGTTTTGCTGGATATATTATCTTTGGTTGAAAGTTGTTATTTTTTAACACTTGAAAGATATTGTTCCAAGCTCTTCTAGCCTTCATTGTTTGTTTTGAAAAATCCATAGTGATCCGAATAGTTTTCCCTCTGAATGTGATTTGGGGCTTTCCTCCAGCAGCTTTTAGAATACTCTCTTTAATTTCTCTGTTATTCAATTTGTAAATGATATGTCTTAGTGAGTTTCTCCTCTGATTAGGTCTATTTGATGTTCTCTAAGCATCATGGATGTGGTATTCCAGATCAATAGCAAAATGACGGAAGTTCTCACTTATGATTTCGCTTAAAAGGTTCCTGAATCCCCTTGTTTGCTGTTCAGAGTTTTCCTCCATTCCAATGATTCTCAGATTATTATGCATCATCTCATCAAATATTCTTTGATAGTTCTCATTATGTAAAATAAGCTGTTTTTCTTGTTTTTCTTCTTTGATTTCTACATTGTTTCGGTGATTCTCATTGTCTGATACTCGTTCTTCAAGCGCTGAAGTTCTATTTTCAGTGGAGTTTACTCTGCTGTTTGTGTCTTCCAGTGAAGATTTGAATTGGTTAACTGTATCTTTCAATCCAGATAGCTCTGCTGCATATTTTTTCAGAATGTCGATATCCTTGTACAGCTGATTTTCATCTCCTGGAGTTGATCCTTAATTTCTCTGAAGAATTTGTCTGTCTTGAATTTCTCTTGAAATTGCTCTCTGATCTCTTTCCTTATTTCCTCTCTCAACTCTTTCATTGCATTACTAATCATAATGCTGACACAATATCTTTGGTTTTCATCTAGGGCCCTGGGTATGGGGTCCTTAGGTGGAGAGGTCTGAGTTTGAGAGTTATTTCTCTTTCTCCTCATTTTCTGAGTCAGATATGTTGTCTTTATTTCAGCCTTGTTATTCTTGTTGGGGAAATTGGAGCTTCTTATGACTTTGCTTCATTGTGAAGAGGAGCTATTTGGTCAATATAGACCTAAAGATGCCAGACGGTTCTGTGAGAATTTGAGAAGCTATAAGTGCAAATACTAGTCTGTTTCAATTAAAACAGATGAGCTGATGATTAGCACCAATAATGGCAGCTTTCTTTGAGAGAACTCTCACTGTGTAGTACGATACCAAGCAAGTAGCCATTTTGAGGCATGTAAATTTCTTCAGGTATTAGGGTCTCTCTGAAATTGAGGAGAAGGATAGACTAGGAAGTTGAGGAAGTGAATTGGGGAGGTATAAAATCACACCTGTTATAGATTAGAGGGGAACTAGGGATTAGGGGGAGTAGGTTATTCTTTGAGGACTAAGGGAAACATAGGACTGGGGTGCAAGTAGGGTAAAGACTTGGGGTGAGTATGAAAAAAAGATGCTTAAATTTAGGGATTACCAGAGTACAGTGGAGAAAGAAGTTAGCAGTAGGGTTCAATAAGACCTAAAGAGATAAGAGTCAATCATCAATACATACACAGAGATAAGTATTTATATCCACCAACACCAAAATTCAGTATTAATCATAAGGCAAGAAAGGAGCAGAGGAAAAAGAAGGAAGAGAAAAACCCAAAACCCACAGTAATGTTAAAAATTTAAAAATGTTATTTTCCAGCTGAATTCCTATTTTAAAAAAATTAAAAATTAAAAAAAATAATGAAAGAAAAAAATGAAGAAATGAAAAAGAAAAAAACCCCACAAAACTAGTTGGTACAGTTCTGAGATTTTCTGACCCTTCGATCAGGAGGTATATATCATGGGGTGGTGCAACCAAATCCAACATCAAGCTGGGGATTCTTCGGAGTTGAGCTTGTTTGGGGAGAAGCAGATTGGTTTGGTCAGGTGGCTTGGATTTTCTTAGAGGATTTCCTCAAAATTTTCTGTTGCAAATGGGTATTCAGCTCTCCCTGGGCTGTAATACTGAGATGATTGCTTTCTGCCAATCCACACTCTAGATACTTCTTGGACCTGGGGCTCAGAAGTTGTAGACATTTGAGTTGATCCTCTTGTAGATGTGTGGGTGTCTGACTGATCCAAGGAGAGTGGCTAGCCTGAGACTCGCTTCCTCAGGATCACTGGTGACTTACTCAGCATGTCTTGTGATCTTCAGATGTCCCAAGAGCTGTTCTGTGGGGTTGACTGAAACCCTCAGAAAATGGACCAGATCATGCCAGTGCTTTTGTGATTCTCCACTGCAAGCACTAGGAGGTGCCCTGCTAGAGAGGTCCAGGCCTACACAGCCTTGGCTATGCGAGGAGCTCAGATGTTAAGGTGAAGCCCGAGCAGCACCATATATTCAAAGCTTCTTGAGGCAGATTTCAAGGAGAGGCTAAAGAAGAGGATCCCCTATAGAGGGATGCTCCCTGCTGTAGCAAGCTCTGTTCACAGGCTCCTCCTATTTGGGTGGGAAGTGGGATGGACCAAAGTGCAGAAGGTCGCCAATTGAGAGGTTTTGGAGCTGTAGAGGTGAATAGCAGTTTGCTACAGCCCCCAGGGCAAATGGCCAGTTGGTTGGGGGACAGTAACTTCTGTTTTGGTCACAGGGACTGAGGCCCCATAATGCTGCTGGGCGACCCGCCCCACCCTCAGAGACACATCACAATGGGGACCTACTGCAGCACAAACCCCTACGAGTTCGCTAATGTGAGGAATTAAATCCCAGCACTTTATGTAAGATTAGGTAATCTATGAGCAGTCAGATCAGGGAGTTTGCAGCTGGCCGGGTTAGGGACCATGGTTAGGAAACTTGCTTCTTTGCTCCATTTTAGATCCAGCCCTGCCCTCAGGACAACGTCACAATCAGGCACCGGCTGCTGCTGCTCACAGGAACAGATTTAAGTTTGCTAATGTGAGCAATTAATTCCCAAACTTAATTCCAAGTTCATGGAAATGAAGAGCAGTCAGATCAGGGAGTTTGAGGCCCAATTAGGGTATTTGATTAGGAAACTTGCTACGTTTCCTCCGCTTCGGGGAATCTCCCTTCCCCCTTGGTGTAGGGCTGGTTACATGGGTGTCACAAACTTCCTCCTTTATTTTCGTTAATGCTCCACACTATTCCTTTGTAGTTAAAAATTAGCGGGGGATAATGTTCGCCCACAATGGGAGCTTCGTCCTACCATGGGAATCTGTGTGCAGACCTTCAGTGTGAGGTGACTCTCAGAAGCGTCTTGGAGTCACTGCTGCTGGGGTTGTTGCCATCTTCTACCCCCTTTATTGAGTTTTTTGACATGGCTTTCATTGCTCTGACACTTAGTTGTGTACATGGGTGCTGTGGTTTGAACCCATGTACTCATGCATCCCGGGCAAGTGCCATAACCAGCAAACTACCACTCCAGCCCCTTGTGCAGCTTTTTTGAGGAGCAGAGACCTGAGAGAATCACATGGAGAAAAAGAGGGATTTTTTCCCATCCCACCAGGAATGCAGCAGTTTTGCTGTCTTTGTTTATATTCTACCAGCTGCCAGAGAACAGGGGTGGAGTTGAAAAGAGCAGGTGACTGGATTGCCACTGGGAAGCCATGCTTTATAAAAACAGGGCATCAGCACATTTGCAGACATCCACCCAACTCATACACTGCATCTGGCAAGAACTGTGTTTGGAAGTGGCCCACAGAGGTGCCTAGCTGGGCAGGCTGCCTGCTGGAAGCCCAGCCACCATTACAAGCTCCAGAAGACAGCACTCTCTGGCTTTTCAGAGCAGGCTCTGAAAGCTGCATCAGGAGATGGTCACTGACCACAGACTGAACTAGGAAGAGAAGGTTTTGGACAGGCCCAGTCTCCACTGTGCTTAGGGGGACTTGGGTTTGTGGAGCAAAGGAGAACATTTCTCAGCCCTGTCTACCCCCACCCCAGCCAGAAGGATCATGTGACAAGTTAAAGGCTCTGAGTCCTCTCTCACAAAAGACATTGTACGCAACTTCCAGCAGAGGGAGTATAGAAACCATCTCACACTCCTTGCTCAGTAAGTCTTCTGGCTTTCAATTCCCCTGGGAAGTAGGCAAACTCCAAGGCATTCCAGAATAAGACTTTGTCACTGGAATCCCCTCCTAGAAATCTCAGGAGACTGAGGAAATTCCAGTACTCTTTGTGAAATCACATAACCACAGAGTGAGAGACCTTGATATTGAAACCCAGAAGGACAGTGAACATTTCCTCCCAAAGGGCTTAGAGATGGTCATACTGTCTATAGTTCCAAGGTTTCATTAATTTTTTTTTTACTTTTTATTTGATTTTGTATATATATTTTTTCTTTTCATTTTTTTCTTCCCTTATTTTTCTCCTGTTCTCGACATATATTAGTGCAATAACTGGAAAAGCTGATTTTTTCATGGACATATAAAAATACTAGCTATTTTTGTTTTACATATTTTGTTTTCTGAAATTTTCTCTCTCCTTTTTTATTATTTATGTCTATTTTCTTGTTTTTTTTTCCTTTTTTAGATTTTATCTATTTTTACTTTTATTTTTTAAATTTTATTCAATAAACATGGTCTTACAACAGGAGGGGTTCATCATCATACAATCAAGAACAAAAGTATAATGACAGAACAAGCCAATATTGGTGTCAGACCATGTTTTCCCCCTTTGGGTTCCCCATGGTTCCATGTTTCACTTTACTTAAGACCCAAGTTAATTGGACTTCTGGAAGTCATAGGTTCCCCTCAGGTTAGATTCCCCGCTACTACCTCCCTCTGATAAACTTGATGTCCTTCCTATTCCCTTCCTTCCTCCCAATCCCCCTCCCTACATCCCCCAGGAATCTGAGCACAGTTCCCCATGATCATGTAATAATTCATTCATGCTGAAGTAATTGTTAAGTTGGCCATCTAATATACTAATTCTGCTTATATTCAGACATCCACAAAAGAGAGAAAACATTTGGCCCTTGAGAATGAGTTTGGGATACTTCACTTAGGAAAACTTTTTCCATCTCCACCCACTTGCCTGCAAATGCCATAATATCATTTTCTCTAATAGCCGAGTAGTACTCCATTGTATATATGTACCACAGTTTTTTGATCCATTCATCAAGTGAGGAGCATCTGGGTTGGTTCCATAATTTAGCTATAGTAAATTGAGCTGCTATAAACATTGATGAAGCTGCATCTCTATAGTAAGCCAATTCTAGCTCTTTTGGGTAGACACCCAAGAGTGGGATAACTAGGTAAAAAGGTGGTTCCAGTCCTAATTTTTTGAGGAGTCTCCACATTGCTTTCCACAGTGGCAGTACAGTTTGAAGTCCCACCAGCAAAGTAAAAGTGTTCCTCTTTTCCTACAGCCCCTCCAGAACCTGTCATTGTGTGTATTCTTCAATTTTGCCACTCTGACTGGAATGAGGTGAAATCTCAGTGAAGTTTTGATTTGCATTTCTCTTATTGTTGGTGATGTAGAGCATTTTCTCATATGGGCTTTTTGGATTTCCTCCACTGAGAAGCTTCTTTTTAGTTACATATCCCATTAATTAATTGGGTTATTAGGGGTATTGTTATTTAATTTTTTGAGTTCTTTGTATATTCTGGATATTAGCCCTCTGACAGAGGGGTAGCAGGCAAAAATTTTCTCCCATTCTCTAGGTTCTCTCTTGAGACTCTTGACTAAATCCTTAGCTGTGCAAATGCTTGTCAGTTTAATTTCACCCCATGCATTTATTCTTGATTTTAACACTTGTGTCTTGGGAGTCCTGTTTAGGAAGGCAGTGTCAATCCCGGATGTCATGTAATGTTGATCCTACTTCTTTTTCAAGCAATTGTAGGTTGCTGGTTTAATATGCAGATCCTTAAACCATTTTGATTTGATTTTTGTGCAGGGTGAAAGATAAGGATCCAATTTCAGTTGTCTACATGTGGCTGTCCAATTTCTCCAACACCATTTGTTGAACATGCTATCATTCTTCCACACTATGCTTTTGCCCCTTTTATCAAATATCACATAGTTAAAGATATTAGGGCTCATATCAGAATCCTCTGTTCTATTCCATTGGTCTTCCATTCTGTTTTGGTACCAATACCATGCTGTTTTTGTTATTATAGCCTTGTGGTATAATTTCAGGTTTGGAATTGAGGTGCCTCTAGCCTCCTTCTTCTTGCTGAGTAATATTTTGACTCTTCCATTGTTCCATACAAATTTGAGTATTGCTTTTTCTTTATCCTTGAAGAACTAAGTTGGTGTACTGATAGGGATTGCATTAAATCTGTATAGGGCTTTGGATAAAATGGTGATTTTGATGATATCGAATCTATCTAACCATGAACATGGAATGTTTTTCCATCTACTCAGATCTTCTGTAATTTCTTTTTTAAAAGTTCAGTAATTTTTGTTGTATAGGTCCTAAGCATCCTTTGTGAGATTTTTGCCCAAGTATTTTATTTTTTTTTTGGAGGGGATGGTGAAAGGAGCAAACTTCCTAATTTCTTTTTCAGAATCTTTGTTGCTGGAATACAGGAAAGCTTATTGGCATTAATTTCATAACCAGCCACATTGATGAAGTTGTTTATAAGCTCCAGAAGACTTCTGGTTGAGCTTATAGGGTCTTCTAGGTGGAGGATCATGTCATCTGCAAATAGAGACAACTTGACTTCTTTTTTTCCTGTTTGAATTCCTTTGACTTCCTTCTCTTGTCTGATAGCTCTGGCAAGAGTTTCAAGGAATATACTGAATAATAGTGTTGAAAGTGGACAGCTTTGTCATCTTCCTGAATTCAGTGGAAATGCTTTCAGTCTTTCTCCACTGAGAAAAATGTTGCTATGGGTCTGTTGTAAATGAATCCTGCATAGTTAAAATATCTTACCTTGATTCCCTATCCTCTCCAGGATTTTGAGTATAAAAGGATGCTCAATTTTATCATAGGCCTTTTATGCATTGATTGATATGATTATATGACTTCTATTTCTAATTCTATTTAACTGGTGAATTACATTTATTGATTTGCACATGTTGAACCAGCCCTGTTTTCCAGGAATGAAGCCCACTTGATCGTTTTCCAGGAATGAAGCCCACTTGATCATTATGTATCATCTTTTTAATGTGCTTTTGGATCCGATTAGCTAAAATTTTATTAAGGATTTTTGCATCTGTGTTCATCAGGGAAATTGGTCTATAGTTTTATTTCCTTGATGAGTTTTTGTTAGATTTTGGTATGAGAGTTATATTTGCTTCATAAAAAGTGTTTTGTAGTGCTCAATTTCATCAAAAAGCTTGTAGGGGATTGGTGATAATTCTTCTGAGAACATTTGATAGAATTCTGCATGAATCCATCAAGTCCAGGACTTTTCTTTTATGGAAGGTTTTTGATTGCTGCTTCCATTTTTGAACCTGAGAAAGGTTAGTTTAGATTTTCAATGTCTTCTGGTGTTTAATCTGGGGGTGTTGTATGTGGCTATGTATCTTTCAATATCTTCCAGTTTACCAAACTTGGCAGATTATACATTTTCAAAATAAGATCTGATAATCTCCTGGATTTTGGTTGAGTCTGTGGTGATATCTCCATTTTCATCTTTGATTTTATTGATTTGCTTCATTTCAGTCTTCTTTTTGATGAGGTTGGCAAGGGGTCTGTCGATCTTATTTATTTTTTCAAAGAACCAACTCTTTGTTTTATTGATACTTTGTGTTGCTTTTTGTTCTCAATTTCATTGATTTCAGCTCTGATTTTAGTTATTATCTGTCTTCTGTTAGCTTTGGGATTGGATTGTTCCTCTTTTTGTAGGAGTATGAGTTGGAGCATACGACTATTTATTTGGGCTCTTTCCAGATATTTGATGTACGTATTCAGCATTATAAATTTACCTCTGAAGTATGCTCTCATAGTATCCCAGTGGTTGAGTTATGTCGTTTCATCATTCTCATTTATTTCCAAGAATTTCTTGATTTCTTCTCTCACTTGTTCTTTTATCCATTCTTAATTTGAAAGGGTATTATTCAATTTCCAAGCATTACAGCAGCTTCTGTTTTTTTTTTGTTGTTGTTGTTGTTGTTGTTGATTGCTAAGACAATGGCATTGTGATGTGACAGTGTACATGGAACTATATCCATTTTCTTGAATTTGTTAAGGTGAGCTCTGTGGACTAGGATGTGGTCTATTGTTGATAAGAATCCATGAGCTGTTGAGTAGAAGGTATATTCAGTCAATTTAGGATGGAATCATCTGTAGATGTCTGTTAAATCCAATTGGTTAATAGAGATGTTGAGATTGGAGATATCTTTATTGATTTTTTTGATGATCTGTCCAATGTTGATAATGGTGCATTGAATTCCCCCAGTATTATTGTTTTAAGATCAATGAGGGATTTTATTGTCCTTGAGTGATTTTTCTATGTATTTGGGGGAATTGTGATTGGGGGCATAAATATTAATTTTTGTTAAGTGTCCCTTTTAGTGTGATGTAGTGTTCAACTTTGTCCTTTCTAAGTAGTTTTGGATCAAAGTTAACTGTATCAGATATTAGGATCTCCACATCAGCTGGCTTTTTTGGGCCACAGGCCTGGTAGAAATTTTGCCAACATTTCACCTTCAGTCTATGTCTATTTTTGAGTGTGAAGTGTGTCTCTTGATGACAACATATTGTTGGGTTTTGTTTTTTGATCCAGTAAGCCAATCTGTGTCTTTTAATTGGGGCATTGAGACCATTCACATTCAGAGTTAGAATAGATATGGGAAGCTGTGTCCCAGACTTTGTGATTGTTGCAGTGTTTTGCACCATCTTGGGTTTCATTGGAGTGTTTTGTGATTGTAGACACTCTCTTATTTAGGGGTTTAGAGAATTATTAGCTTATTCTTCTGAATGAATAATGTCCTTGAGAATATTCTGTAATGCAGGGTTTGTGTTCATGTATCTTGCTAGCTTGAATTTTTCATTGAAGTATTAAATTTCTCCATCACATTTAAAGCTGAGTTTTGCAAGGTATATTAACTTTGGCTAGAAACTGTTCTCCTTCAAGGCTTGAAAAATATTGTTGCAAGCTCTTCTGGCCTTCATTGTCTATTCTGAAAAATCCATATTGACTCTGATTGGTCTGCCTCAGCGTAATTTGAGGTTTCTCCGTAGCTGCATTTAGAATTCTTTCTTTAGCTTCTTTGTTAATCATTTTATATATGATATGTCTTCATGAATTTCTCATTTGATCAGGTCTGTTTGGTGTTTTTATAGATGTCTTGGATTTGGAAATATGGATCAATCCTGATTTGAGGATTTAGTATGTTCTTAATGCACCCTGTTTATTGTTCTGTTTTCTTCCAGTCCAAATACTCTCTGGTTATTTCTTCTCATCTCATTAAATATTACTTGGAACTTCTGGTCATGCAGGATAAGTTTCTTTTCTTTTCTGTTCCTTGAATTCAACATTACTCAACCTGCCTTCATTATCTGATGTTCGTTCTTTGAAGACTGATGTTATATTTTCTGTTGAGTTTACTCTGGTGTTAGTATTTTCTAGTGGGGATTTGATTTGGTTGACAATATTTTTAAATTCTGGTAACTTTGCTACTTCTCTCTTCAGGATGTCTAACTCTTTATAAATACGGTCTTTCATTTCATGGATTTGTTCCCTTATTTCCTTATGAAAGTTTTCTCTTTTCACCTGAAACTGCTCTCTGATCTCTTTCCTTAATTCTACGTTCAACTCCTTGATTGAGTTACTGATCATAACATTGATATATTTTTCTTTAATTTCACCTAGGACCCCTGCCATGGAGTCCTTGGATGGGGAGTTGTGGGAAAGAGGATGGGAGTAATTACCCCTTTTCCTCATTTTCAGATACAAGGGATATGGCTTGAAGACCAACTATATTACAAAATAAACTATATTAAAAGCAGGAAGGGAGAAACACCAAATCACATTCAGAAGCAAGCCAATAAGAATTGTCTGTGACTTTTCAACCCAGACACTGGGAGCAAGAAGGTCTTGCAATAATACCTTTCAACGTCTAAATGACCCCAATATGCAGCCTAGAATTCTATACCCAGCAAATCTCAGCTTCAAATTTGATGGAGAAATAAAAACTTTCCATGATAAAACAAAACTGACAGAATTTGTCAACAGAAAACCTGCCCTACAAAGAATTCTCAAGGAAATACTCCAGAGGGAAGAATAAGAAATTGATACCCCAAACCCACAAACTGAACAAATTCAGTGAAAGTATCACCCACCATGAACTAACCAAGGCAACCACAGAAATAGTAAAGATACAATGACTACGAAATAACTGCACACTTCTATCTTAACATTGAATGTGAATGGTCTAAATACACCACTCAAAACACACAGACTTGCACACTGGATCAACAAACAAAATCCAACCATATGCTGCTTACAAGAAAGTCACCTAACAGGCAAAGACATCCACAGATTAAGGGTGAAAGGATGGAAAAAAATCTACCATGCTTATGGCCAAAGAAAACAAGCCAGTGTCACTATCCTTATATCCAACAAAGTAAATTACAAACATAAATCAATCAAAAGAGATAAAAAAGGCCACTACTTAGTACTAAAAGGAACCTTTCAACAGGAAGAAATAACCATAGTTAATATTTACTCTCCAAACAGCGGTGCACCCAACTACGTGAATAAATTACTTCACAACATCAAACCTCTTGTGGATCGCAACACAATAATACTGGGAGACTTCAACACTCCGCTGTCACTATTAGACAGATCATCAAAACAAAAAGTCAATGAAGAAATCACCAACCTGAATAACTCCATAAACCAAATGGACTTCACAGACATATATTGAATTTTCCTTCCTAAATTAACAGAATACACATTCAATGCATCACATGGATTCTTTTACAAAATAGATCATATTCTGGTTCATAAAGATAATTTGAGCAAATATAAAAAAGTAGACATCATACTGTATGTCCTTTCAGACCACAATGCTATGACCCTAGCAATCAACAGCAATAATCATAACAGAAAGAACACATATTCTTGGAGATTGACTAATACCCCGTTAAATGAAGAATGGATCCAAGAAAACATGACAGAAATAATCCAAAAATTCTTGGAAGAGAATGAAAATGAAGACACAACATATCGAAAACTCTGGGACAGCATGGAAGCTTTCCTAGGGGGAAATTTCATAGCATTGAGGGCCCACATTAAAAATGAAGAGAGATCGCAAATAAATAAGCTTATGCTTCATCTCAAAGCCCTCCAAAAGGAAGAACAATCTAACCCCAAAGCCAGCAGAAGACAGGAAATAATCAAGATCAGAACTGAAATCAATGAATTTGAAAACAAAATACAATAAAAAGAATTGTTGAAATAAAAACCTGGTACTATGAAAAAATAAACAAGATAGATAGGCCCCTAGCGAATCTAACCAAAATAAGGAGAGTAATGAATCAAATCAATAAAATCTCCAATGAAAAGGGAATGATCACCACCAACTCCATGGAAATCCAACAAATCATAAGATCATATTTTGAAACCTATACTCTTCCAAATTTGATAACTTGGAAGAAATGGATAAATTTCTTGACACATACAACATCCCTAAATTGAATCAGGAGGATATTGAATTCCTAAATAGCCCAATCACAGGCACTGAAATCCAGAGTGCAATTAAAAGTCTACCAAAGAAGAATAGCCCAGGAATGCATGGCTTCTCCACTGATTTTTACCACACTTTTGAGGAGGAACTAACACCTCTCCTTATTTATTCCAAGAAATTGAAAAGGAGGGAATGCTCCCATCCACTTTTTATGAAGCAACCATAATTCTGATACCAAAACCTGACAAGGATACATCAAGAAAACAAAACTACAGACCAATATCCCTTATGAACTTGGATGCAAAAATCCTTAATAAAGTACTAGCAAATTGTATTCAAAAACTTATTAAGAAATAATCCAACATGATCAAGTGGGCTTCATCCCAGTAATGCAGGGCTGGATTAACATATGCAATACAAATAACATAATTCACCACTTACATAGAACCAAGGCATCCCAATGGATGCAGAAAAAGCCTTTGATTAAATCCAGCACCCTTTTATGTTCAAAACACTAGAGAAGATGGGGTTCAAAGGACCATTTCTTTTTTTTTTTTAAAGAGAGAGGGACAGTGAGAGAGACAGAGAAAGAGAGAAATAACTTTATTTAGGTTTTCACATGGCCTTAGTTGCTCCGACACTTAGTTGTGTATGTGGTGCTGGGGTTTGAACCCGGGTCCTCGTGCTTGCCAGGCAAGCGCCGAAACCGCTGGGCCACCGCTCCAGCCCCTCAAAGGACCATTTCTGAACTTTGTTAAGGCTATATATGCTAAACCCTTAGCTAGTATAATACTAAATGGAGAAAAGCTGAAAGCATTTCCAGTAAAGTCTGGAACAAGACAAGGTTGTCCACTCTCACCTCTTTTATTTAATATTGTTCTTGAGAACCTAGCTGGAGCAATAAGGCAAGACACAGAAATCAAAGCGATATAAATAGGAAGAGAGGAAGTCAAACTCTCTCTTTTTGCTGATGACATGATCCTATATCTGGGAGATCCAAAGAATTCCATCAGTAAACTGCTTTAACTCATAAATAGATTTAGCAAAATGGCAGCATACAACATCAACATCATAAATCAATAGCTTTCCTATATACTAATAATAATAGGACTGAAGAAGAAGTCAGTAAATCAGTCCCTTTCAAAATATCTTTGAAAAAATTAAAATACTTGGGAATTAACCTAAGAAGGGAAATAAAAGATCTCTTCAATGAAAACTATCAAACATTGAAGAATGAAATCCAAGATGACCTAACAAGATGGAAAGATGTCCCATGCTCTTGGATAGGTAGAATTAATATAATAAAACTAGCTATTCTACCTAAAGCTTTATAGATTTACTGCTATCCCTATAAAGATACCTATGTTGTTCTTTACAGACACAGAAAAAGGTTTTCTCAAATTCATTTGGAACAATAATAAACCAAGAATTGTAAAACACTACTAAGCAAGAAAGTTGAAACTGGTGTTTTTGCCATTTCAGATATAAAACTATACTATAGAGCCATAGTAACAAAAACAGCATGGTACTGGTATCAAGATAGGAAAGAAGACCAATGGAATAGAATAGAAGACCCCAAAACAATCCCTCAAATCTTTAAACATCTGATTTTTGACAAAGGGGGACAAAATATTACTTGGAGGAGTGACAGCCTCTTCAACAAATGGTGCTGGATAAACTGGTCATCCACTTGCAGAAAATTGAACTTAGACCCATATCTTTCTCCTTGCATGAGAATCAAATCAAAATGGAACAAGGAGCTAGGTATTAAAAAAGCTACCTTGCAACTGATAGAAGACAAATTAGGTCCAACACTTCAACATTTGGGAGTAGGCAAAGACTTTCTCAACATGTCTCCAAAAGTGAAGGAAGTAAAGTCAAAAATCAGTGAATGGGATGCCATAAAGCTAAAAAGCTTTTGTACTGCCAAGGAAACAATCAAAACATTCAAGAGGTTTCCTACGGAAATGGAGAGAATCATGGGCTATGATTCCTCAGACAAAGGTCTCATATCCAGAATCTACAAAATCCTCAAAAATCTCAACTACCAAAACACTAACAGCCCAATTAATAAATGGGCCAAAGAGCTAAATAGAAACTTCTTACCAGAGGACATTGATTAAGCCAATGAATACATGAGAAAGTGCTCTAAATCACTAGTATTCAGAGAAATGCAAATGAAAACCACATTAAGATATCACCTTATGCCAGTTAGAATGGCAAAATGAAGGAAATAAGCAACAACAGATGCTGGAGGGGCTGTGGAGAGATAGGCACACTAACACACTGTTTGTGGAGCTGCAGACTGGTACAGACCCTCTGGAAAGCAGTGTGGAGAATCCTCCAAAAACAAGGAATGAGCCCACCATATGACCCTGCTATTCCACTCCTGGGTATATTTCCAGGAATTTAGAATCAGCACATTATAGTGACACAGCAATATCTATGTTCATAGCAGCTCAGTTTACTATTGCTAGACTATGGAAACAACCCAGATGTCCCTCACCGGATGAATGGATCCAAAAACTGTGGTACATATATGCCATGGAATTTTACACAGCAATTAGAAGCAATGATATTGCAGCTTTTGAAGTTTAACGGATAGATATGGAAGAAGTGATGCTGAGTAAAATCAGCATAAGCCAGAAAACCAAGCGTTGAATGTCTCCACTCATCTCTGGAGGTTGGAACTAGACCCTGGACATTGATTAAGATGGTCTATTATCATGTATTAAATCCAGATAAGGTGTAATGTTATATAGCCTAATAATTTTTTAGAGATATTGTGGGAAGGGAAAGCAAGGGATAATGGTGGGTTTTGGGGGTGGCACTCCTGGGGTAATTCTAATATCCAGAATCTGTACACATTTTATATTATTTTGTTAAAATTGTGTGTGGTTGTTCAATAATAAATTTCTCAATTAAAATAAAGAGTAAATGAAACTACAGGAAAACAGAAAAAAAGACTCCCAAAGAGAAAGAAGTAAAATCCAGAAACAGTGTGTGGGAATCCATTTGAAAATTGAACAAATCATTTATGAGAATGGAGACTGAGTGGGCAATGTAAGCATCTATTGAAAGTGTGCATGGCCTGATGGAGTGACTGCTGTGGTCTACTGGTCTACTGGTGCTGCAGGGAGGCTTCATGTCCATCCTTCTCAGACACTTCCAAATGTTAAGAATAAACAAATGCTTCTAAAGTCTTCTAGGAGTCCATCACTACTCAGAAACTGAAGAAGAAAAATATTACAAACAAAAAAAGCATGCAAATATCTTTGAGGGACTTATATGCAGATGTGTTTCCCATGATCCCAAAGTGTGGGGCCACAGTCTTATTTCCCAGTGCTGCATTGTTGAGAGTCTGGGCCTTCAGCAAACAATGAGCTTGCCAGAGCACTGCCCTTAAGACTGAAAGGAAAGTGCCACAGAGGTAGGAGTTAGCCAAGCCTACAGCTTGTCACCAAAGGAAGTTGACTTCACAACCTTTTTGCTACCAGCTCCTTCTTGTCCACTTGACCCTGTCCATAATGTAATATGCACCAAGGAGGGCTATGTGAGAAACCAGCACCTTCATCTTGACTTCCTGGGCTCCACATCTCTGAGATATATACTCATCTTCTTCATCAGTTTCCCACTTCACAGTGTTGTATTATAATAACATAGGATAGAACACACAGTAAGCAGTTTGTAAGGCATTTAGTGACCATTTGATCAATCTCATAGTGGAAATTACCCCTGGGATCCAAAGGTGGATGAGACCCATGTTATTTACAGAATAAAACAGAGCTCATAGCATAATGTCACTTTTTCAAGAAAATATTTGACACAATGAAAAATCCATTCACAATAAAACTGTCAATGATCTAGGGTCTGTGGCAAGGCACCTCATTGAGTCAGAGACCATGCAAAACAAAATTTACTTATACTCCACTTAATGGGTGGAGCTGCAAACACTTGTTATGGTTAGGAACAAGGCAAGCTTCCATTTCTCACCACTTCTATACAACAAGGCCCTGGCCCTCTCTGCAGAGAAATTAGGTGATTGTAATGTTATACAACCTAATACATTTTATTTATTTATTTATTTATTTATTTTTAAAGAGAGAAGGACAGTGAGAGAGAGACAGAGACAGAGAGAATCAATTTTATTGAGATTTTCACATGGCTTTCACTGCTCTGACACTTAGTTGTGTATATAGGTGGCTGGGGTTTGAACCTATGTACTTATGCATGCCGGGCAAGCTCCATAACCTCCAAGCCATCGCTTCAGCCCCATAATACATTTTTAGAGATGTTTTGGGAAGGGGAAAGAAGGGATAAGGGTGGGTAATTGGGGGGCACTCTTGGGGATAAATCCAATTTTCAGAATCTATATACATTATATATTATTTTGTTAAAATTTGTATGATTGTTCAACAAATAAATTTCTCAATTAAAAAAATCACATGGAAGGCCCTCAAGTCGGAAAGGGAAACAGTTTTGTTAAATGGCCTGACTTATGCAGAGAAAACCTACACAGACAGTTAGAAACCAGATATGAATTCAGTAGCACTCCAAGAAACAAAGCCAATGTTCCCAAATCAGCACCACTACAACATAATAATAGCCAATCATCCCAAACAAAGCCCCACTTGTGATGAAAAAGAAAACATGGAATACAGTTTATGAAGTTGTAATATATCTTCAATGAAATTATAAACTATTGATGAGAGGAGTTATAGAAGACATGGACTTATAGAAAGATAGGTGTTCATGGATTAGTAAAATTAATATTGTGGAAATGTCCATTTCTGCAAACCAATCTACGGTTTTAATGCCATCAAACTGGTAATTTCAGGTGAAGCCATAATAAAAACTCAATAGTAAAATTCTTAGGGGTCCACCAAATCCCCAAATGGAAACATCGCATGACCTAACTTCAAAATTCTGCAGAGAGCTATGACTACCAGAAGAGGGTGATGGTGGGAGGATAGCAGCACACAGAGGTGGCACAGCATGGTAAGCTCAGGGACAGCAGCATACAGCAATGGAACAGCACAGAGAGGTCAGAACAAACCCACATCAAACAGCAGACTCACCAATAGAGGACAGAAGCATGCCGTACAAATGGGCAGATTATTCAAAGATTTGTGAAGGGAAGCAGGATACACACAAACCAAAGAAGGCAATTGGGTCCATGCTCACACGAAAAAAGTGCACACAAAAATGCAAATGTCCTGGATAGGACCCAGGGAGCTCTCATCTCCTAGAAGGAAATACAGAACTCCTTGCTAGTGGTATGATTCATGTGGGTAGAATGAGACTCATGCAGTGCAAGAACCAGATCTGAACATCTGATTCTCCCTGATGTGGTGAAGTTAGACATTCTGATGACTAATTTGCCACAGGGATAACACAGGGTATCAGGAGCTCCCTCAGGGGCCCTTGGTGACCTCCCTGAGAATGTGACCTCTGTGTGTCCTAGATGACTGGTTTCCTGACTCCTCTGTCCGTGTTATCTGACTCTGTGTACATAGGAGCAAGTCTTACTCTGTAACTGATTCTATCTCATAAAATGCTGTCCTGAACTGCAGAAGACTTGGGGACACAGTGGCCCACTGTGAGGTCTTTCAGGAGCAGGTGTGGTCACACCCTCAGCTTGTAGACGGGTGAATCTCTGCTCCCTTTGCAGTGATTACTTATCACTTAAGATATGGGAACATAAGGTGCAGGGTCCAAAATCTGGAAAGAATCCAAGGGGAAACTATGGGAGGAAGCCTGAGAATATAGAGGTAACTAGCCTGAACCTCACTCTGCACCTGTTTAACTTGGATCCTGTGATACAGGGATCTCCATGACCCTGATGGTGCTGTCTCCATGCTGAGCAAACAAGGAAATAATTTTATTCCAACAATTCAGTAAGAAAATAGAACCATAAATCTGGACAGATTTTCTGCCTGGGAATCAGCAGGATAAACAGGAAGACTCAACACAAAAGAAGTGGCCTCCACCTCCCTCTGCATCTGCTCTTGGGCTGAACCTGAGCTCCTTGTGTGCTGAGCGCCACCTGCTGGCTCTGGGTGCCCTTGAAGGGAGGTTTGTGTCTGTGCTCACGCTGAGATCCCCTCACTGTGTCTCTGGCACAGTAATAGGTGGCTGTGTCCTCGACTCGCAGACTGCTCATTTGCAGATACAGTATGTTCTTGCTGTTATCTCTGGAGATGGTGAATTGGCCCTTCATAGAGTCTGGGTAGTTTGCAGTATCACTATTCCCATTAATTTCTCCAACCCACTCCAGGCCCTTGCCTGGAGCCTGCCGCATCCAACTCATGTAGTAGCTACTGAGGGTGAATCCAGAGGCTGCACAGGAGAGGCGCAGGGACCCCCCAGGATGCACCAGGCCTCCCCCAGACTCCATCAGCTGCACGTCACACTGCACAACTGAAAACACAGAGGCAGCCTGGTCAGGAGATGCTCACTCATCCACTCTTTCTCTCACTCTGTCCACTCACACACTCAGTGTCTCCTATTCTACATCAATTACCTCTGAATACAGTCAAAAAGAAAACACAGGTGAGTAAAGACTCCATGGTGTGCCTGTGTTCAGTCCTGATCACTGAATTGGCTGAGCTGGAGTCCAGGGTAGGGCTCCACTCCCAGAGGTGCAGGGTAAGGACTGTGCTTTTTTTCATGCGCAGAGGGAGGCCCTATTTGCATGTGTTCCTAGTATATAGTAGGCTTTGGGCTTGAGGACAAGTAATTGTCAGTGTTCAGAATAAACTAGGTAATGCTGGAGATAGTTGATGGTATTTTATCTATGAAATATTAACTTAGAACATTAAATACATTATGTAAAATTTTCAGGAAGATGTATGGGTCAGGATTAGCCTCTTCCTGTATGGGGAAGCTGGTGTCGAGTAACTACACACAGTGTTAATCTAAGGTCATAAAGGCCCTGGGTTATGACATTCATCTTCAGATTTCTGGGTCATTCTCAGGTCACTGTGCCTGTCTCCGGATCTTTCAACTAACAAGGTGTCTTTTGCTGATTAGAAGCAGCTGCGTTGACATGTGATAACCACCCATATTTCACATTTACCTGGATACACATTGGAATTAGTGCATAGCTATGTCATTGTCTCCACCACAACAGGGGAGAGTAGTGTGGAGACACAGGTTCCCAGGAACCCTATCCTTTCATACATCAGTCTGTGAGGTTGCAGATGAGAAAGCTCCTTTACCTGGGACCACAGGTATAGAGGCTCAGCTAATCCATCCATCATTCACTTCTGTACAGAACCCTGTGCTGTGGCTCCATGCAGCAAGGTCTCACACCCCATTATCTCCAGCAGGTGCAGAGTTCCAGAAGCCAGCAGCACCCCATAATGTATTAGGATTGGGGTTTCTATTCTTTCCTGGAGAAGAGAGCACAAACACTTTGCAGCCAACACCAGCCCCTCTGTAGAAACTCCAGCCCTCCTCCTGTTCTCTTAGTCGATACCTCTGGGAACTTCTGACTGGGACAGAGCAAGTGAAACCTGGACTCCTCTTTCCAGGGTCTCTCTTTCTTATACTCAGGGTCCCCCAGATGCCTTGGTCTCTGATCTCATCCTGTAAGACCTGAAGACTGAATAAAGGAAGGAGAAGTCATGTACTGCATAGACAGCCATCCAGGATGGAAACATCCAACTCTCAATGTAATGGGCTTGAGGAGGATTAATCAAATGATTCACTGAGGCTGGTGGCTGATCTCCCAGGGTCAGGTCATTTGACCAGCAGGTGTTCAGTGTGTGAAACACACTCCAGCCCTTTCACTAGACCATGAAAAACCCAGTGTATCCTGTAGTCACTGAAGGGTGAATCTGGAGGTTGCACAGGAGGATCTCAGGGATCCCCCTCAGCCTGCACCAGGCCTCCCCTAGACTGTACCAGTTGCACGTCACACTGCATGTCTTCAAACACAGAGGCAGCCTGGTCAGAAAACACTCACTTATCCATTTTTCTCTCACTCTGTTCACTCAGTGTCTTTTTTTCTCCATCAATTGTCTTTTTTTATTATCTTTTTTTAACAAACTTACAGGATTTTAACAAAATAATATAAAATGTGTATATATTCTGGATATTGCAATTATCCCCAGGATTGCTCCCCCCAATTACCCTCCCTTATCCATTCTTTCCCCTTCCCATTAAACTCTTAAACAAGTATTAGATTGTAAAGCATTACATCTTATCTGGATTTAACTCATGCTACTAGACCAACTTTCTCATTGTCCAGGGTCTAGTCCCCACCTCCACAGATGAGTGGAGACAATCCACCCTTAGATCTCTGGGTTAAGCTGATTTTACTGATCATGATCTCTTCCATAGCTACCCATTTACCTTCGAAGGCTGCAATATCATTGTTTCTAATTGCTGTATAATATTCCATGGCATATATGTACCACAGTTTTTGGAAACATTCTTCCAGTGAGGGACATCGGGGTTGTTTCCATAGCCTAGCAATAGTAAATTGTGCTGCTATGAACATCGATATTGCTGTGTCACTGTAATATGCTGATTCTAAGTCCACTGGAAATACCCAGGAGTGGAATAGCAGGGTTATATGGTGGACAAATCTCTAATTTTTTAAGGATTCTCCATATTGCTTTCCAGAGGGGCTGTACCAGTCTGCAGCTCCACCAACAGTGTGTTAGTGTGCCTATCTCTCCACAGCCCCTGCAGCATCTGTTATTGTTTATTTTCTTCATCTTTGCCATTCTGATAGGTGTAATGTGATATCTTAATGTGGTTTTAATTTGCATTTCTCTGATTACGAGAGATTAAGAGCACTTTCTCATGTATTCATTGGCTTGATCAATGTCCTCTGGTGAGAAGTCTTAATTTGGCTCTATGGCGCATTTATCAATTGGGCTGTTGGTGTTTTTGAAGTTGTCATTTTTGAGGATTTTATAGATTCTGGATATGAGACCCTTGTCTGAGGAATCATAGTCCATGATTCTCTCCATTTCCATAGGAAACCTCTTGAATGTTTTGATTGTTTCCTTGGCAGTACAAAAGCTTTTTAGCTTTATGACATGCCATTCACTGATTTTTGACTTTACTTCCTTCAGTTTTGGAGACCTGTTGAGAAAGTCTTTGCCTACTCCGAAATGTTGAAATGTTGGACCAATTTTTTCTTCTATCAGTTGCAACGTAGCTGGTTTAATACCAAGCTCCTTGATCCATTTTGATTTGATTCTTGTGCAAGGAGAAAGATATGGGTGTAATTTCAACTTTCTGCAAGTGGATGACCAGTTTGTCCAGCACCATTTGTTGAAGAGGCTGTCACTTCTCCATGTAATATTTTGTCCCCCTTTGTCAAAAATCAGATGTTTAAAGATTTGAGGATTTG
>PVKS010022185.1:0-34097 GCA_004027875.1 Aplodontia rufa | reverse complement strand
CCGTAGGGAACTGCTGGAGTTGTGCCCAGCTGGATTTCAGACTTGCGGTGGTCCCATCCCTGTTTCTACGAACCTGTTTTTCGGAATGGAAATGTAAGCTTTGTACCTTTATACACCCATACATGTAACTGGATTTGGTTTGTTACAGGGGTTCACATTTACAGTTTGCCTTGAATCTCGGAGGCGCCTTTGGACTTGGACTTTGGGGGTGTCTTGGAACTGTGGGGACTATGGGACTGTTGAAAACGGACTAAGTATATTTTGCACTGTCAGACTGCCATGAGCTTTTGGGAGCCAGGGGTGGAATGTTATGGTCTGGATGAAAGGTATCCCCCAAAAGCTCCCGTGACAAAGTGAGGGCTGGGGTGAAATGCCCGGGCTCTGAGAGCCTTAACCCACTCAGGGAGTTGATCCCCTCGCAGGGATTAACTGGCAGCAGAAGGTGGGTAGGGTTTGGCTGGAGGTGGTCTCTGGGGCGTGCCCTGGACCTGGAGTCCTGCGGCCACCCGCTTCCCTCTGCTGCACTCTTCCGCCATGATGTCCGGCCTCACCTTGATCCCCGAGGAATGCAGTTGGCTATCTGTGGACTGAGACCTCTGAAACTGTGAGCCCCCAAAAAACTTTTCCTCCTGAAATTGTCAGGTCTTTGGGTCACAGCAAGGAAAAAGCTGCCTAAGGTGTCCCCATCACCTGTCAAGATGTCATGTTGGGCATCAGATCTCAACCTTGGTTCTGTTGGGGACAGAGAAAGGGGGAAATTCTAGGACAGAACACGTGAAGGGTGGTGTGTGCGGCTCCGTGGCCGTGCACCTGACGACCAACCCTGGTGCCACAAACAACGAAACAATCAGAACAGAACTCGCACCAAGGAAGGTGAGCAGGTCAAAGGAGATGTTCTGGACTGAAGAGGAAGGTGAAAGCAGAACAGAGCCCCAGAGCACTGTGATGTAGCCACAGGTGGCCCCCCCAGAGGCCACCGGAGTCTTGCAGAGGCGAAGGGCTTGAGAGCCAACGGCTGGGAAGTCTCCAAGAACTGGATCCAAAGGCAGCCACTCCTCAGAGGGGCACAGCTGAACCTCACAGAAACCAGGGACAACGTGCTCTGGAGGAGGCGGTGTCTACCAAGCTTCTGCCTGACAAAGCCAGCATTCCAGGATAGTGCCAAAATCATCCCCTTTGGAAATGGGCTATTTACTCAAACTGGAAACAACTGTGCTTTACAAGCATATGGAAGGCAGGAGGGAGGAAGCTGTACTGACTTTGAAGCAGGGTTGGAAATGGAGTGCAGAACGGTTGGACTGAGGAACAAAGGAAACAGTATGTGGGAAAGTTGCCTTTCCTGTCTTGGCAGAGGTTAAGCTCTACCTTCTTAGCCCACAGGTTAGGATCCACGAATACTTTAAGATTAACAGTTGTGGGACGTAGGATAACTACAGAATGTCCAGAAAGCTGACAGTAGCAAGGTGGTTTTGGGTTAGTGGTTAATTAGGGTGTAAGGGCCTATGACAGAGACAGATAAATGGTTACAGGTGGTCAATGTGGTCAATTAGGCAGGTAAGGAAAGCAGTTTATGCACCTGTATAAAAGGGCTCAGCAATGGAACAGACGCACGTGCTCAAGCAGGGTGTCGTGCATGCTTGCAGCTTGCTCCGGAGGTTCAAGTCGCTCCTCCGCGCCGACTCCACTCAGCCTTCGGGGACCCTAAGAGTTGCTGGGGCTGTCCCCAGCAGTGTTCAGAATGGGAACGGAAGGACGCATTAGAAGCACATCGCCTTAGGACCTCACTCCCAGCCCGGAACAGGCCTCGTTAGTGGGAGCGAAATACAGACCACCCAGGCGACCCTAGTGCAGGGCGGAGACAACAGGAAGCGGAGGAGCGGAAGCCCTCTGCTGGCCCCGCCCTGCCCACCCCTTCCTCATCTGCTCTCTTCCAGCTGGGCTGTCGGCTCCGGCTCCCCACTTACCCCGCCCCAGGGTCCTCTTCATAGCTCCTGATCTCACAGTCCTAGGGCTGCTCCCCTGCACAGGCAGGGAAGCGGGATGTGGTGGTCACAGTGTCACCCCGCGATGAGGCAGGAGGTGGCAAGGTCCAGGCCAGCCTGGCAACTCAGACCCCGTCTCAAAATAAAAAGAAGGGCTGCTGCTGTAGCCCAGTGGCAGAGCGCTTTGCATAGCATGTGTGAGGAGCTGCGTTCAATCCTTAGCACCACATCAAAAAAAAAGAGAAATAGGGGCTGGAGCGGTGGCACAGCGGTTTCGGCGCTTGCCTGGCAAGCACGAGGACCCGGGTTCAAACCCCAGCACCACGTATACAACTGAGTGTTGGAGCAACTAAGGCCATGTGAAAAGCTAAGTAAAGTTGTTTCTCTCTTTCTCTGTCTCTCTCACTGTCCCTCTCTCTTTATAAAAAAAAAAAAGAGAGAGAAATAAATAAATCAATAAAAATGAAAACTAGAAAGGGCTGGGACTGGGGGTGGCTCAGAGTGAAAGCCTGCCTGGGTTCTCCTGCTTCTGCAAGGCCCAGGGCTCCTGACTGGGGCTGGTGCCCTTCCCTAGAAATGCAGCTGCTGCCAGCAGGCAGGGCCCCCTCCCTGCAGGTCCCCAAGCTGTTCTGCCCGGTGGCCCTGGCTCAACACCGGTGTGGTGCATTCAGTTCACGTGGGGCGGGTGCCCGGGTGGGGTCGGGTAGGACCCTTTGAATGCAGCCTTGGAGCTGACCGTTCCCGTTTACTTTCCTCAGGGACCCAGCGTGCAGACTCTTCAGGGAACCTCCTGGGATGAGGTTCAAATGCGACTTCCTGTGTGACATGTAGGGCCCTGGGTCCCCTGTTCTCAACTTCTCCACTCGTTCTTTTGGTCGTCTTCCCGCCTGACACCCTCTCTCCAATCCTCAGGACCCACCTTCAGCTTCCTGTTTCTAAAGCTGCCTGGGGGCTGGTGGTGCAGACCCTCCTCACGTTTCCTCCATCCTCTCCATCCTCGGCCAGCCGCCCACGCTCAGGCGGCTTCCAGTTTGCTTCTAGCATTTCCGACTCTAGATGGTTCTCTTGCAGGGCCCAAGCTTCACACCCTGGAGGTAACGGCAGGAGGCAGGGGGTCGACCCCTTTCCACACTAGTGTGAGTGGTCCTTGCTGGCCTAAGGCGTGGCTCTCTGCTCCATTCATACAAGAACCAAAGGACCCCGGGGCCAGAAGCCATCCTCGGCCCACACTTCAGCGGAACCCGTGCTTTGTGCTCTCCTAAACCAAAGCACCCAGCCGCCTTCGGTCCCCCAGGCGTCCTTGCCCTCCCAGGAGCCTGGGGTGACCGCTGGGTCAGGCTCCCTGGGTTCGGGGAAAGCATGGCACCCAAGACGGTGTTTCTGGTGTTTTTTTATTTTTTTTAAAAAAGCCCCTAAATTCTATGGCTTCAAGGAAGCGTCAGAGAAACGTAAAATGCCATTTCTGTACACTTGATAAAGCAAGAACTACTCTCGGACCACCGCTCGGGAGGCCCAGGCCCAGGCCCTCGGCCCACCCCGCAGCCTCCAGGCATCCCCACCACATCCTGGTTGGTGCGCGGCCGGGGCTTTAAGGCGTTTGTCTCGCGGCTGTGCCCGGGCGGGAAACCAGCCGCAGAGGCGCATCAGGGGCCCAGGCAGCCCCTGTGCCAGAGCCCGGCCAGTAGCCACCTACTCTCAGGGGTCCTGGGCGCCTGGGCACAGCCTCCGGGAGCAGGTGCACCCACCGCCCTGGCGCCAGAGCTTTGGTGCAGCATTTTGGTTGGGGGCTGGCTCCAGCCACAGCTGCAGCCCCATCCCCGCCTTCCCCTTTGGTTTGGGGGAGGCACAGGGGTGGCCTCACCCCGGCAGCAATGCCTGGGACCCCTTCTGGGTGCCCTGGCAAGATGGCCCAAGCGCCCCTCCCAGCCTGGGCCTGCCTCCCCCCTCGAGAAAACGGCCTTTGGATCGAGGGAGACAAGCTGGACTTTATGAGGCTAAGGGAGCTGTGGCGCCGGCCTGGGGGGCCTCCAGGGTCACACCACTCAACACCACGGAGACGGCAGGAGGCGCTGGGGCAGGGCGGGCCTCTGTCTTTTTTTTTTTTTTTCCTTTTATCCTTGTTTTAAATAGTTAATGCTCTCGACGCGGAGGACTAGACACAGGTGTAGAAATTTCGGCCAAAGTCTTAAGTGGAGGAAGTGACCCCACGTCCGGGGGGCGGGGCCTGCGGGCGGTCCACGTGACCCCTGCAGTCTGCCCTGGTTTCCGGCCAGGCTCTGGCCCCACCACTGTGGGGGCCGCTGGGCCTCCAGGACAAGCTCAGCCCCTGGGGCTGCGCGGAGCAGGTGCAGGCGCGCGGCAGGGACCCACGGTCACTTATGGCGCTGCAGGGATTTTCTCTTCCTCCTCTTGAAGAAACAGCAGCACCTGCAGGAGGGAACAGGGAGGGGTGGGCACAGGCCTGTGGACTGCAGACCCTGCCCGCGTGCCCCTCCCCAGAGCCCCCAGCTCACTTGGTGTCATCTGTCACCTCCACCTCTGCGGGGGCCGTGATGGGGGCATTGGAGTGACCAGCTGTGGGGTCATCCGCGTTCAGCTCTCCGTTGGTGGAGTTCAGCGCCTGTTTGGGGGGCAGTGGGAAAGTCATGTCAGCCTCCGGGCACCGCCCTGGGGTGTGGGGGAGCCCGGGCCACCCTCACCTGGTTTTTGTTGTGTGGCTGGGCTTTGTCCCGATGCTGAGACTGGGTGGGCAGATCGGTGTGCACGGTGCCAATGGGTGTGGGCTGCGGGACCAGGTGTCAGGATAGCCTGGGGGCCTGGCCCACCACCCCTGCACACAGGTGCACCCAGGTGCAGAAGGGCCGACGACCCCCTCCGCAGGGGGCTTCCCGGTCCAGCGCCAGCAGAACCTACCAGGGGCTTCCCCTGCCCACCGCCCGGGACCTACCAGGGGCTTCCCAGCCCAGTCGTATTCGTAGTCAAATACGAATCCGCTGCGGTCGAAGAGGTCGGTGAAGAGCTTCCGCAAGTACTCGTAGTCCGGCTTCTCGAAGAAGTCCAGGCGCCGCACGTAGCGCAGGTAAGTGGCCATCTCCTCTGCCGAGAGGACACCGGGTGGGGGTGGCGCGGGGACCGCGGCGGAAGGGCGGGTGCGGGGTGGGGCAGGCGCAGGCCTCACCTGGGAAGCTCTCGCACAGCACCTCGATGGGCGTGGCCCTTTTGGTGTCCCCGATCTTCTGGTACCGCTCCTTGAGCGTGTCGGCCTGCGGGACGCGCGGTCAGTGGCGCCCCGTCGCCCGCCCGTGCCCGCCCCCGCGTCGCCGCCTACCTTGAGCCCCTGCCAGGGCAGGCTGCCGCGCAGGAAGTACATGAACATGTGGCCCAGGGCCTCCAGGTCGTCGCGGCGGCTCTGCTCTGCGGGGAACAGCAGGCTCAGCACGGCCCGCGCGCCCAACCCCCGCCCGCGCGCGCAGCTCACCCTTGCCGAGGTGCGTGTTGATGCTCATGTAGCGCGCCGTGCCCGTCAGGCTCTTGTGCTCCCGGTACGGGATGTGCTTCTTGGTCTCGGGGTCGATGTACTCCTTAGCCAGCCCGAAGTCGATGATGTGGATAGCGTGCTGCCGCTTGGTCCCCGGGCGCCCCACCAGGAAGTTCTCGGGCTTCACGTCGCGGTAGATGAGGCTCTTGGTGTGCACGTACTCCATGCGCGTGATCTGCGGGACCGACTCTCAGCGCCCGTCCCGCGCGCCCGCCCCGCCCCCCGGCCCGCCAGGCCTGCCCGGCCCGCACCAGCTGGATGGCGATCATCAGCACCGTCTTCAGCGTGAAGGTGCGGTCGCACAGGTCGAACAGGTCCTCCAGGCTGGGCCCCAGCAGCTCCAGCACCATGGCGTTGTACTTCCCGCAAGGGCCGAAGTAGTAGACCTGAGGGACGCCCTCTGCAGAGGAGACAAATGTGCGCTGGGCGCCAGCCCGGCCCGTGCGTTCCCCCCCTCCCCCGGCTCGCCCCGCTTACCTGCGGCGCTGAGCTGCTTGTAGAAGCGGTACTCCAGGTGCAGCTGAGGGGCCCGGGACTTGATGGGCTCCTGGGGGACAGGCAGGCAGTCACCACCCCTCCAACTCACCCCCACATCCCGTGGGCCAGCCGGGAGGCGGAAGGGCAGCCCCACTCACCAGTTTAATAGCCACGTACTCATTTGTATAGAGGTTCTTTCCTGTAGGAACAGAGAAGCCATCAGGACCTGAGGGCCCAGGGGCACCTCCTGCTCCATCTGCCTCCACCTGCCTAAGGCAGTCCAGTCCCCTTGCACCCACCCCTTCAAGCCCACAAAACTGTAAGTTCCTAGCAGCTCAGTCTTCACTGCTGGATAGAGGGGAAGGTGGTGGTCACCAAGCCTGCCCTAGCTGGGCAGGGAGCTCCCTCAAGCTGTGCCTGCTTAGCCATCAGTGCACCAGCATCCCCAGGTGACCTGCAGGACCCACAACCCAGAGCTGCCCACTAAGAGCAGGCTTGTCCCTCCAGCACGGCTGGACCCCAAGTTCTGGCGCTGGTAGGGTTCTCGTTCTTCAGCAGAAGCTGAAAACTGCAGCAGGCCCGGTGGAGCCTAGGTGGCAGGTGCAGACCCTTGTGTGGAGTGCTCTGGCTGCGCTCTGGCCAGTCACCTCCCCACTTCCCACAGACCACCGCCTTCTTACTGTGGGCCGTTTCCTGTCACTTCTGTTTTTCAGCACTGGAGACACCCAGGGGTGCTCCGCCTTGGGGCCACATCCCCAGACAATCCTATTTTTAGTTTTGAGGCTGAGTCTCCTGAGTTACCCAGGCCAGCGTGGGACCTGGCATGTGCCTTCTGCCTCCCAAGTGTGGAGGACAGGCATGGCTACAGCCTGCCAGCTGTCCTTCCAGTGCTCTGCAGATAGCTGCTCCAGGTCCTGCCTGTCCTCTTAATGTTCATGAAGATGCTCTCCCATCGACTCTCTTTACTGCACCACCTTCAGTGCTGCTGCCTCGTGCGCTGACTGCATGTCTGAGCACACCTCAGTGGTGGCCTGGGTGCACAGGCCGCGGAGGTCTGTGGGGGGCTGCTGGCCCCAAGGGAAGGCATCTGTGGTGGCTCCAGCCACTCAAGCAGAAGGCAGGAGACTTCCAGGCCTGACAAAGTTAGACTGCAGGGTCGCACAGGCTAAAGGACACTGGAGCCTCAGCCACTGGAAACAGACCCTTGTCCAAAGTCCTTGGCACCCAGCCAAGAGCCCAGAATTCAGGCCTCCCGGAGGGGTTCTCCAGCTGCATCTGGGCCACCTCCCCCAGCACCTGGCAGGACATGCTAGATCCAAGAGGAGGAAGGAAGGAAAGGCGACCTGCAGACGCTACCGTGTGTAAGTGCCCCAGAGCTCAGGTGCTAGAGACCACTTCCAGAGCTACTGGTGGCAGTGCCTGGCACTGCCCTCGCAGCAGCGGCACCTTAGGAGGGCAGCGTGGGTGTGCGCTCACCCTCTGCCACGTGTGGGTGGCGCAGCAAGGAGGCCTCACCAGACGCTGCCCTAACCTTGCTTTCCAACCACCAGAGCCATCAGCCAAGGAGGCTCTGCTCGTGATGAGCGGCCAGCGTGTTATCCGTCACTGCGGTGCAGAGCAGGCTAAGATGACAGCCACCACACAAATACATGCAGAGAGGCAGGAACACTGGCCTCACCTGGCCTCCCAGCCTCTAGGGAGGCTGAGGCAGGAGGGTCGCAAGCTCCAGGCCAGACCCTGTCTCATAATAAAAAGGGCAGGGGTGCAGCTTGGTGGCAAAGTGGCCTTGAGCTCAATCCCCAGATCCAAAAAACCCCACAAAAGTTCAAGAATGTGAAGGAAAAGATGGCAAAATGGGCAGAAGGGGGTCACCAACGGGACTGCAAATAGCACCTGCAGAACAGGACCCTCGCTGGAGGGACGTCACAGGGGCGCGCGGCGGAAAGAACAGGCATGCAGACCCCGTCAAGCAGGGAAGGGGTGGGGGAGAAGATAGAGGGCACAGGGGCCTGCGGGCACCAGCCAGCGCTCCTAACATCTAACTGCCGTCCAAGAACCCAGCGAGGGTGAGGCAGCAGCACCATCTGAAGGTACAGCGGACAGCGCCAGGCGGGCCAGGGCACCTGCCTTCCCCGCCACTTGGGAGGCTAGGACAGGCTGGCAAGACCCTGTCCAGAGGAGAAGGGCGGTGCGGCTCAGCAGCAGAGCTCTCGCCTACACTCAGCAAGCCTTGGGTTCCATCCCTGGCACCAGGGGAAAACCCATGACATCCAAGCAGCCCAGGAACCCCAGGCAGCACCAACACCAGGAAACTAAGTCCCACACCAAAGATGCCACTGCAGGCCAAGGTGGGGCACCTGTAATCCCAGCGACTTGAGAGGCTGAGGCAGGAGGATCACAAGTTCAAAGGCCAGCCTCAGCAACTAGCAAGGCCTTGTCTCAAAACAAAAAGGGCTGGGGATGTAGCTCCGTGGTTAAGTGCCTGTGGGTTCAATCCCTGGAACCCCAAAGAAAATAAGCAGAACGTTTGGTGCCAAGGATCATGCTACATGCTCCCACCTCGCCCCTACATTTAGAATGCCATCAACTGACAACCCACAGCGTGGGGGAGGGGAGTGCAGTGACCAAGAATGTACGTGGCCCCTGCAGGGATTCCAAGGGGGAGAGCACCGTGCAACCTATGTCAAGGTATCCTCGCAACACACATGGACTCCACGCCCCTGCACTCCAGAACAGAACAAGACATGACAGTTCCATTCATGGTGTCCTAACTGGGAGACACCTGCCCTGTCCCCAGAAGGGGACTGGCGGCTCACTGGACAGAGCTACTCCGGCGTGCTGAGTCCAGGCCTTCCATCCCAGCCACGCAGGATGCAAGTCCCAGGCCAGCCTGGGCAACTTGGCAAGACTCTGTTCCACAAAATCAGGATGAAGAGAAACACGCCGAGCCGAGGAGCAGGCTGCGAAGTCCGGCACCCCATGAGCACAGGCCGTTGCTGTCCAGCTGCTGCCCACTGCCCCGGGACAGAGCCCACTGCAGCATCTGGGTCCGCAGAGGTACACACGGCCAGGCTCCAGGCTGCTGTGGGAGGGAGGTGCTGGCGTGTGCGTGTGTAGCTGTGAGCAAGCTCAACCACACTTGGACTTGGGTGTATCTGAGGCACAGCAGTACTGGGATAGGGCCCGGCCTGCCACACCTGTCTGTCACTGAGAGCCTGGGAGCAAGGCTAGCCCACTGGCTGCAGGCAAGGAGGCTTGGGGCCTGAGACCAGAGCAGCTAGATGAGGGGACATCAGTGTGGCCTGTGGCCAGTGTCTGCCCCAGGAGTGGGCAGGGGCTAATGTGCACGAATATACGGACCTGGTGCTGGCCATCACTCTGACCCACTTCCCTGAGCCAATGTCAGGCTCTTCAGAGGGGAAATGTCACCAGTCGGGGAAGGAACGTGTGCGGCCCCATGTTCCAGGGCCCCAGGCAGCTGCCAGAGATGCAGCCAGTCCATGCCCCTCCTCTGACATCCTGGGGCCTGCCCCAGGGCACATGTGAGGCTGGCCCTACTGCTTGTGCCCGATGCTTCTCAGGGATCCTGATTCCCACTGTGATAGGCACCAGTGTGGGTGGCTCATGCAGTATCAGGCACCTCTACCCCTATAGGAGCCTGGGCTGGGAAAGCTCCAGCAGCAACAAGGGTGGACTCCTACATGGCCCTTAGCTTTCGGGGCTACCTGCTGACACCAGGGCCCTAAACAGAGGGCACCCCAGCCAGTGGGGGCTTCACCCCTGCAGCCCAGCTAGCCCACACCTGGCTGGGCAGCATGCGGGGTTCAAGTGGCTTCCACCTGAGATCTGGCTAAGCCAAGGATGGCCTCAGAGTGGAATCAGTCACGGGCTATGATTCAGCGCTTGGCCAGAGCAGCCCTGAGCTGGCCACCAGGCGGCAGTTGGGGCTACAAATTGGCCAGGCCTTTGTCCAGCTGGGAAACTGAGCTACCGGGGAAGGAAATGATTCTAAGCACATGCTCACCACTGAGCCCTTCCCAAGGACAAAGCCAAGAGGGCCTAGGCTGGGTCCCCTTCCCTCCAAACTCAAAGGGCACAGGGTGACCTGCATGTATCAATGCAAGGGGAGTCTGCTGGTGACGACAGCAGTGGCACCAACCCTCCCCACAGGGAGCTCCCAGCTGCACCCTCCCCACCACCACAGAGGGAGGGGGCTCACCTAGGCGAAGTTCCCCGAAGTTACCACAGCCTATCTTCTTGCCGACTCGGAAGTTGGGGCCCACCATCAGGACCCCCGAACTGGTCCCCGAGCTCCGGACGCCATGGGTGCTCCGGCCCGTACCAGTCTTGGACATTCTCCGACCCTCCTCCAACTCCCCTTTCCCTCCTTTCTTGTCAAAATCCATCAGTTTGTGATACCCTGGCCTCTCCACGGTGACTCTGCTGCCGTGCAAATCCTGAGTCTGTGAAACCTGAGGTCACCGCTCCGTGCTAACACGCCATGGTGGCCCAGTGGCGTGGGCAGGCGGCGGCCTCGTGGCTCCCAGGGAGGGAGCTAGTGAGACGAGGGCGCCCTGGCAGGCCCTGCTGCAGCGCGCATCTCGGTGGCCTTGGGGTTGCACGGGGGGAGAGACATTCTGCTGACAAGGTCCCACTGCCTCAGATCTCGTGGCGGCCAGCTGCGGAGAGAGGGGCACAGGTCAGGAGGCCGGGAGGACACCAGGGGCCAGAGCACCATGGTCCTCCGTGATGTGGGTGCAGTGAACAGGCTGAGAAGACCAGGAGGGGCCGGGATGCAGGTGTTCTGGAAGGATCTTTGAATGCCCATGGAGGACTAGTGACATCCCTGCCCTAGGCCCTGGGAAGCACTTGTGTGCACCCCCACCAGGGACACTTGACAAGAGGTCAGAGGTCACTGTAGAGACTTGGAGTTTTCAGGGGGAGCCAAGGTGGTCAGGGCCCAAGTGGCTCTATCACTTCCCCAGTCCAGCACATGCTGGTAGGAGGCTGATGACATCCATTAAGTGGTGGAGGCCCTGGAAGGCTGAAGCCAGAGAAGTCCCAAACCCAGAGCCGAGGGCCCATCCGCTAGTTCCTGTCCCCACACCAGGGGAGAGAGAAAGAGGGAAAGTGGCAGACTGCAGGGCAGACAGTGCCTGGGCAGAGGCCTGGGCCTGTACTGCCTCCCCTCCAAGGTGCTGGTGACACTGGGTGAAGGGGCAGGCCTAGGAAGGAAGGAGGCCCAGCTGCTTTTGCTTCATGACCCCAGTGACCGGGGCAGGAAGCTGGGTGCCGGGTGGGGCAGTGAGCAGCACACCACATGGTGGGGCCCCATGGAAGCAAAGGAAGAGCCGGGATGGGGCAGGGCAGCGACAGGACTCAATAGTGGGGGTCCTGGGTGCTGTACCCCAGGCAGGGGGGGGAACCCCACCTAGCCCACAGCTGCAGTGTCCTCCCCTTTAAGCTCAGGCCCAGCTGCAGGGCCTTCATCAGCCAGGCCCCAGGCGCTCATTCCCATCTCCGGCCTCTGGCTGGTCCCTGATGGGGTCATCAACCTCTAGCATGACTTTGAGAATGGCATCTGCTCACTTAGCAGGCGTGCAGCCCTGAAGCAGACCATGGCCAGGGTCCTGGCAAAGGCCTTGCCTGCCTGCTCTGGCCTCTACTTCCAGCACTTACTCCTGCCTGGTTGTTCTGACCCCAGCCCACCTGGCCCTCAGGGACCTGGGCATCTGACAAACCAGCCCCTCACGCAACTGTAAGTAACTAGGATGAGAAGCCCGACACCAGGCAGCTGGAGGAGTCATGGATAGAGGGCCCTGCTGGCCCCGACAGCAGCCAGGACACAGCCCATGGCTGCGAGAATGGGAGGGAGGCACTGACCAGGTGGGTGTTCCAGTCCCCAAGGAAGGGCCCTCCTGTGGTCAGCAGGCAATCGGGGGGCTACCCAGGTGGGCAGGCAGGGATAACACCACTGCCATCCTGCTGTGGCTGCCCACATCCCAGGGCCTGGCCATCTGCAGGAGGACCAAGGGTCAACAGCCACTCATGGGTCACAGGTGAGGACATGGTAGCATGGGAGGCCTCAGAAGAGCATAGGTCTGCAGGACCCAGACCTGCCTGACTAAACTGGCAGCCCCACCCTAGTGACAGGAAGGATCCCAGGGACAGGGCAGGTTCTGAAGGGAGGCTGGAGACGCTGAAGCCTGCCCAGCAGGCCCCTGAGAACTAGGCAAGGACAGAGCCCACCCTGGACCCACACACCTAGGGGACCTTCACAGGTGAGTGCTCCTGCACACGCACCCCACCACGCAGTGCACACCAGAGGCTCTGTGCCACACCAAGAACATTTACATGCTGCCAGCTCCCTGGCTTGGGAGGGAAAGCCACAAGTGAGGACGACGGGACCAGAGGCAGCCTGTGGTAAGCAGGAATGAACAAGGCTCCTGGGGGCCCATGCAGCAGCCGGCACAGGCAGCCATCTGGGAGGCGTCAGCTGCACACCGCTTCTGACCTCACAGCCTCCAGTCGGTCCTGTGTTGACAGCACCTCCCTCTGCTCCGCACAGTGTGGCAGCTCACAGGAACGGGTCACCAGGGATGAGGCAGCAGAGCAGGGGGGTCTGGCAGGGCTGCAGCTGTCCTTTCCTGTCAGGGCAGTCACATACTGTGTGGTCTTGGGTGCCTGGTTTTCATGAGGTCCTCGAGGTCCATCCACGCTGCCGCATGTCGTCTCACTCACGCTGTGTCCCTTCATCCCTCCGCAGACGCCTGGGTTGTCTTGGCTGCTGCCAGCATGTTTCTGGAAGATGTTTCTGCTTCTCTGGGCACACGCCTAGGAGGGCTCCAGGGCCATAGGGAAGCTCTGGCGCTTCCGGAAGCACCTTGGGTCTTGGGAAGCGGGCTGCAGGGAGGCCCTGATTTGCCATTTCCTTGCACCTCCTGGTGCTCAGACCAAGCTGGGCACAGAGAGGCGGCCAGAAGCTTGGACAAGGAAGAGTGCCAGATCTGAGCAAGTGGTAGGGATGGTCTCCACCCCGCAGTCCTCCTCACTGCTCAAACCTGCAGGGACCTGGAAGTGGTTAGCAGGTCCCCAAATTGCCCATCTAAACTGAGTGCCCATCTGGCACACCTGGGACTATTCCATGCACAGGGCTATCCCAGGAGATGAGTGTCCGCTCCCCTCTGGAGCCACCCATATTCCATGTGGACGCCTGTGCTGCAGGGGACACGCTGCATGGAGATCGAGGTCAGCTTGGGGGAGCACCTCCAGGCACCACTGGCTGATGCTGCCATCCAGAGCAGACCCGTGGCAGTGTGGCTTATGGGGCCCGGGGGCCTTCCCAAGGGAGAACAGGGCAGCACAAGCACGCAGAGGCCTGCTCAACCAGAGGCTACTGTGGGGCGCGCTCCACACCCAGCCCAGCACCTCGCTGCCCCCGAGCCAGCCCTGCCCACCCAGGAGAACCTCAGTGCGAAGGGCCCCTCTGTGGGGCCTGCCGTGGGCTGGACTGGGCCTGAACCATGTGCCCTTCTGCTGTGCATGCTGCAGAGGGGCCTCCTGGGTGACAGCCAGGACACAGGCACCCCCCTGAGTGCAGATGAGCAGGGGTGTTGGCGGGCTGCACCTGGGTAGCTCTGTTGGGAACTCCCATGCTTGGCCAAGGTGTTCCAGTGTGGAAACCCAAAAGCTGCACAGCCAGGCCCCTGCCCTGCCCGTGCAACCCAGCCCCCGACGGCGGGCCAGAAAAAGACAGGGCTGTGAAACGGGGGCGCTGTGATGGGCTAAAGCTGCTCCACGTGATGCAGACACGTGCCTCTGCACGGAGACCTCTAGAAAATGACTCAGGACAAGGAAAGCAGGACTCAATTCCAGGGAGAGAGGGCCATGAAGGAGGAAGGACATTGGTGGCTGCTGCACCTGCAGGGCAGTGCCCCAAGGTCAGGACAAGCCACCAGTAGGGAGCCTTGCCTGCTGGGCAAACGGTAGCTTCAGTTGTGCCAGGCAACAGGACCTGTGCCCATGGGCAGGTCAGTCTTCAAGAACCCTTGCAGTGAGAATCACTCTGAAACAGCCAAGCCCAGAAGATCCTGGGGGATGTGAAGACAAAGGGAGGGTCCTGGGGTACCCTGGACCCACTGAGTGAGCCCGCACAGATGCTGGCCTAGGGGCGGGACTGGCGGTTTTCAAGGTGCCCGCAGCTCTGTACTTTAGTTTTTCCATACCTTTAAAACTTCTCTAAAACAATAAAGCCTGTCAATCAAAAGCAGAAGCGAACACAACCTGCAGAAACTGAGACTTCCTTTCACATGGCTGCTCATGTCAGCCAGGTGTCCTGCATCATCCGTGATGGCCCTGTCCTGCACAGTGGCCACCAACACCTAAGAGCATGCACCCACAGGGTCCATGGACACTACTGCTCCCACAGCACTGCTTCTGACTCCTGGTGACCGGCTCCCCTTCAGAGCCCCACCAGGTGACATGCCACCAAGAGCCAATCTGCTCAGAAGATCACAGCTGCAGGGACTCTCGAACCTCTCCAGCCTTCCTCAAAGTCACCCAGATCCAGCAAGGGGCAGCAGGGCTCTCAGCCAGACCCAGGGCTGCATCCTGCCAAGGTGTCAGGCCAGCTTTCTGGGGCTGGCAGGAACCTGTGGGCTAACAGGGTCCGTCACCTTGGTGGTGGTGGGCTGTGCGACTACCCACAGGTGGAAGCTGCCTCCAGGGAAAATAAAGCTTGACACACTTTTCTCCTTTTGCCACCAGGGATTGCAAGCAGGGGCGCTTGACCACTGGGCCACTTCCCCAGCTCTTCTCATTGTTTAAAACGGGGCCTCGCTAAGTTGCTGAGGCTGGCCTTGAATTTGCCATCCTCCTGCCTCAGTCTCCCAAGTCACTGGGATGACAGGTGTAGTTGGCTGGGACGCTTTTTAGAGACAGGATACTCTAGGCCCTCGAAATCTTCATGCAGATGAGCTGGTGACCAGGGGCACCACCCAGGGAGTTCCACTGCTCATGGTTGTGTGGGGGTCCAGCAGGCACCACCTGCACTCCCTGTTCAGGTAGCATGGCCACCCTGGTGTCTTCCTGAGTCCAAGCAGTCCCACCCTTCACCCAGGGCCCCATCCACCCTGCTGGGGTTTCATGGTGATGCACACAGCCTTTTCCAACTACCGGCTGCAGCCACCTCTATCACCCAGGCACAGGTAGGAGACTTCAAATCTCACACCTGTCCCACGGGCACTAAGATAGGACAGCAACCGGGAGAGCACAAGGCCCTCCCAGCACCACAAAGCAGGGACACTGCCCTAGGCCCCAGGGGGAACCCCCGGCATGCCCGCCCTCTTTCCTCCTCTCACTGGTGGCACCACCTGCACAGGGCCACACTCCTGACTGGCGCTCCACCCCCACCAGCTCTCTCCTGCACTCCTTGGCAGAGCTGCTCCCTGGCTCATTCTGGGTCCGTTATTTAGTTTCTGCAGTACTGGGGCCTGAATCCAGAGCCTCATGCGTGCCAGGCAAGCACTCCACCACTGAGCTGCACTCCCAGCCCTTTTTAACACTGAGACACGGCCTTGCTAACGTGCCCAGGGGGGCCTGGAACTTGCAGTTCTCTGCCCCCTCCTCCTGAGCAGCTGGGAGGACACTGGCCACAGACCCTACCTGAGTTTGCTTTCCAGGCAGTCCACTGCCCCACCCACTCTGTGGCCAGGGAGCCTGACCTGGTGGGGCCTGCGCTGCTGACACAGTGGTCCACGTGCAGCTGTGGCTTGCGCAGCTCTCCTCGCTCTGAACAGCTACAGGACCCCTGCAAACCTCCCACATGCCTGTGGAGTTGCCCTGAGAGCCAGAAAGCCTGAGACATCCTGTAGGCTGCCTTCACGGACGGAGGCCAGACACTGGTTGCAGGCTCCTCGCACAGCAAGCTGGGCCACCAACATGCCCTCTCTCAAGGGAAGCCAGATCCAGGTGTGGGGAAGGGATCACACCCCATCCACCACACCCTCTGCCCATGAAGCACTGAGTCCCTAGGCCAGGTGGGCATGCTGACCAGAGCCTGAGTGGAGATGGCGGCCAGGGCGAAGAGGAGAGGCCCGTGCAACTACCATCGCCATTGGGTCCTCACTATAGCCAGTGAAGACCTGACGGCCACTGTCCGTTCTGCCTGAGCCACGCAGGGCCAGAAAGCGCCAGCAGGTAGGTGGGAGGACTCCACCCTGGGTGACAAGAGGGCATGGCCCTGAGGGTTGCACAGTTGCCTGACTGGGACCCCCACTGCATTCCCCCCACCAACTGAAGCTGCACCAGGGTGTCGGCCTTTCCTGGTACACTCACCCCAGCAGGGCTGGCTGCAAGTGGGCCAGACCTGGGACCTGGGAACATGGCAAGAGTGAGTCACCCTGGACAGAGCAACAGGGGTACCCTCAGCTGCCAGGACACCCTTGCCTGGGAGTGGGTCTCGGAGCAAGTGGAAATGCCACCATTAGTCCCAGCTGGGCCAAAGCATGGAACTAAAAATACCTACAGGGGAGGGAGGGGCCATCAAACCCTCCGGCCTTAAAATTAAACCTTGTCTCAGCCTGTACAGCAAGGCCCGCAGGCCAGCTCTTGCCCTAAGTCAGGCTTCCCCAAGGGCCGAGTTTCAGGGCACACACTGGGGACACCTCCAGCCCACTTGTCTGGCCTGGGCAGAGGACAGGGCCCAAGGCCAGCCCACAACACTCACTGCCCAGGCAGCTGACCAAATGGCAAGGTAGATGGGGACAAGGCCCTGGGGTGGGGCAGCACCCCTCCCCTCAAGGCCTGTCCAGGAGTTACCTGCCCTGTTCTTCTTGGGATTCTCCATCTTGTCCGGGCCCAGGTGGGCTCCCCTGCTGGAGGTACCAGGGGCCCCTTCTCTGCCTCCCCCACTCAGTGATGTCACAGTCCCTGGCTGACATCACCAGCACACCAGCTCCCAGGTCAGGCAGTCTGTCACCGTCACTGTCACCAGGAAGCAGACCCAGCTGCAATCGGGCTGGCCACCAGGAGCACCTGGATGCTGGTGTGCATCCCAGCTCTGGTCCTCGTCCATTGTACCATGCATACTGCAAGACACAGTGCAGGTTACCCCCGATTCATCCACAAGCCATGCTGTGGCACCCAGAACCCCCTCAGAGACACTGCTGGCCCTCAGCTGCAGCAGACCACCCAGAAGGCAACGGCACCTGGCAACAGGGACAAGTGCTCCAGCCAGGAGGAAGCCGGCCCCACCCATAGACCTGGCCATGGGCATCAGGGGTGCCAAGGGCAGCTCCTGGCACGCCGGTCAGAGCAGCAGCAAGCACCCCAGTGCACAGAGCAGACGAGGACAGGTCCCCGCCAGGCAGGAAGGCAGCAGCAGGGTCAGAGCTGGGGAGGCAGGGCAGCCCTTCAGCTCTGGCCCACAGGACAGCTACAGGGGACTTCTCAGTTCCCAAGAGGAAAGGGGAAGGCGAGGACCAGTATGGAGCTGATGCCATAGCCTAGGAGGTGTCAACACACCCACCCTGATCCTGCCTGTAAAGAGAAGCCAGAAGAGCGTTCCAGAAAGTGGGATCAGCGTCCCAGGACACCATTACCAAGGGCAAAGGCAGGCGGCACAGAATGGAAGAGCCCAGGCCAGGCTCTAGCCGGGCGGGGGGAGCATTGGTGCCCAGGTGCGAGGCCCTGTTGGCCAAGCATGGCAATCTCACTCTTGACCAACGGGCTAAAGCCACAGGGGTCGGGAGCCTGCATCACTCTGGAAAGAGCTGCAAGAACATGGTCAGTAAGATGAAGCAGGGATCCCGGGACCTTCCAACAGATGTGCAGCCTGTTCAGAAAGCTGTGCAAGGAGATTCAGCTGCACCAACGCCAGGGCTGCCAGCCGCAGCAGAAATGGGAAGCTCGGTCTGTGCAGGGCACATTGCAGATGCTTTGGGGACAATCAGGGGACAGCAGGTGAGTCCGCATGCTGACTTGGGAGCCCCAGTGAGCTGGGGCACCTGGCAGAGGCATCTGGAGGCCACCTGGCCTAGGAAGGGAAGACAGGATTCCACAGGGAAAAAGCTGGCCATTGCGAGCCCTCCAAGACCTCGCCTGCTGTGGAGGGAGGCACAGAGGGAGGGCAGCACTCCTCTCCAGAGTCCACTCCAACCGGCCACAAGTTGGGCACTCCTGACAGACTCAGCAGCAGAGCCCAGCAGGGGGCTGACCTCTCCTCAGCTGGTGGACTACAGGTGCACAGCACCCTAGGGCCGCAGGAGGGCAGAGCTCTTGGTACAGTCCTGAAGATCCTTGGACCTCAACACAGGACTCATTCAGGAGATTCTGCATCCCAGGGGACTCTGGGGACCTCTGTGGTGTCAGAATAGATGTCCTCATGTGGAGTGGCAGAGGCCAGGGATGCTGCTCAGCACCTGCAGTGCCCAGGACTCTGCCCAGGGTCCACAGTGCCCAGTGATAGGTCCACACTCATGCGAGTGGCTAGTCGTACAGAGCTGTGAGAAACATGGAAATGTGTCACCTGTGGGCCACAGCACGAGCAGATGTACAACTCCAACGTTGTGCACAGAAGGCAGAAATCAGACCCAGGGCTCACGGCTCCCTTGTGATTCCCAACATAAGCCCACAGAGCCCGATGGCTCTCACCGTAGGAAACAATCTACCTGGCAAGGTGGCATCAAAAGCCACGGACAGGATTGGAGCAGTGGCTTGGCAGTTACAGCGCTTGCCTGGCACGCACAAGGACCCGGGTTCGAACCCCAGCACCACGTACACAACAAAGTGTCAGAGCAACAAAAGGCCATGTAGAAAACTAAATAAAACTGATTCTCTCACAGTCCCTCTCTCTCAAAAAACAAAAACAAAAGCAAGCTGTGGACAGTTTTGGTGGCAGATGGTGGCAGTTAGAAGCACCTAAGCTGGCCACAGGTGGGAGCTTCCTGTATCTGGGGGGCCAGACAAACCCCAGCAGGGAAGGCCCACCCCAGTCAGAGCGGAACTTGGGAGAACCCTTCCGGACGTATGACCCCAAAGGGCCACAGAAAGCTCCAGACCCATGTTTAACGTTTGTCCTTGGTACTGTGATAGAACCCATGGCCTTACGCACTCCCTGATACACCCCAAGGCCCTAAGCCCAGGGCGCGCTTTTTTTTTTTTTTTTGCAGGGCTGAGGATCAAACTCGGGGCCTTGCGCGTGTTAGGCAAGCGCTCTGCCACTGAGCTAGATCCCTAACCCCTCTTTTATTTTTGAATAAGGGTCTTGCTAAATTGCTGAAGCTGGTTTTGAACTTATGATCCTCCTGCCTCAGCCTCTTAAGTAGCTGATGTGCCACCAGCCTGGTTGTATAGATTTTTTTTTTTTTTTAAGAGAGAGGAACAGAGAGAGAGAGAGAGAGAGAGAGAGAGAGAGAAAGACAACCAATTTTATTTGGTTAGTTTTTCAGGCGGCTTCCATTGCTCGAGCACTTAGTTGTGTACGGTGCTGGGGTTTGAACCTGCGTGCTCGCACGTGCCAGGCAAGCGCCATAACCGCTGAGCCACAGCTCCAGCCCCTGCACAAACTTTTTTATAAAATCCAGGATAAATCTAAAACTTTCTGAGGGAGCACCTGCCCTGGCAAGCATATCAGAGGCCCAGAGTGCACAGGATCTGGAGGGGGCAGCACACAGAGGGCTGTGTCCAAATTTCTGGTCTGTCTGAGGAAAGTGGTTGTGTGATGTATGGACTACAAATAAAAATGCTAACAACAGCAGGCACGGCACTGAGCAGTGCCCAGGGACCGGCTGGCCTGCGCAGACAGGCCAGCCAACTACCTGAGAACCAGCTGCTAGGTAGGGGCCTGCCACACCCACCTGTGGGGGAGGTGTTCAGCTGGCTGCTACCAGGGCATGGAGGTGTGCCCCCACAGGAAGTGTACGCTGATGAGGCAGAGAGGAGGGGGTAGGGCTGTGGGAGAGCCAGCAAGCCAGCAAGCCACCTGCCAGACCACCCACTGCAGACACAGCCCTGGGGCTCAGGCTCCTGGCCTAACATAGAGCTCAACAGCAAGATGCAGGGCTCCCCTTTCCCTGCGCATACACACCAAGGCCATTTCTAGAAGCAGCGAGGAGGGCTGCCCAGCACCACCTGCTGCAGGACCCCCACCCCGCATCCTTTCCTATCCACTCCAAGGTCCTCTTGGCTGAGGCTTCCTAATCCCCAGAGGCCCAGTTTAACTTGCAATAACTAAAATTCACAGCTGTCCCCCTGCCAGGAAGGCCAGAGAGCCCTGACCGACCCTCTGAGAGATGATGTGAGGTCGCTGGGGCCTTGAGCGCCCCAGGACCGAACCTGGCCTGCCCCTGCACAGGCAGCCCCCTCAAGGACCTGGCTGCATTCTGCCTCCCACCAACAGAGAAACTCGAGGCCCCCCAGGGACAATAAAGGAGTCCTATCCAGGCCTCCGGCATCCAGGGAAGTGCACGCCAAGCCTGCACCCACCCAGGCTCACACCTGGGAGGACAGGGTCCTGTGTGCAAGCTGGCCTTGCCCAGGCATCCCACAAGCAGAGCCCAGACTAGCATGGCCACAGGGGGACCCGGGGACAGTCTCTCCCACGCTTCTCCATCTCACCGGGGAACTGGGGAGATTGCAGCAGAGAAAGGTGGACGCTACTGCTAGTCACACAGACATCCAAGGCCACCTCAGAAACATGGTCCCTGAGGAAGGTGGACCTTCTTCCACACTGTCTTCAAACATGCCCTGCCTGGCCTCGGAGTTGAGACTCTTCCTGTGGATCTGAACCAGGTCATGGTGTGGCTGAGTTCCAGGGAGCAGAAACTTCCAGGCAACTGGAGAGTTTCCTTAAGCACAGTCGCTTTAAGACACCAAGGTGGAGACTGCGGCTGTGGCTCAGAGGTTAAGGTGTTTGCCTGGCATGAACAGCAAGGACCCAGGTTCGACCCCAGCACCACACACACAACTAAGTGCTGGAGAAACAGAAACCAGATAAAAAACTAAATAAAACTCTCTTTCTCCCTCCCACTCTTAAAAAAAGTTAAAAAGTAAAAAAACAAAGACCCCAAGGTGAATCATGTCAAGGCGCAACTCTGAGCTACAAAGTACACCATCCACAGTACCAGCGTGCGCTCTGCACAGTGCTGGACAGCCGGGCCTTCTCCAAGCCCATCCTCAGTGCTGTCTGCACTGCCCCGGAGACCAGAGGACCATGGTCCTCACATGGTCCTTTGAGCGAGGGGACAGGGAGAGAGAGGTTCTCACGGGCACTGTGCTGGAGGGGGCTCTGGGGCTTCTGAGCTCCATACAGTAGAGGAGATGGCACAGTTGGACCTGTACCCCCTTTCCCACCCTCAGGTCCACAGGGCACTGGCCAGCCAGGTAGCCCTCCACTCCTGCCCCACAGCCGGGGATGGTCCAGCACAGCTCCTCACTAGGGAGGCCCTGGGGACCCGCAGGCGGATGCGGAGCAGGCTCCTCAGCTGGAGTCTCCACACCAGGGAGAGTCTGATAGTCACTGAAAAGGATGTGACCTAAAACTGTCAGCCCTCCTGGGGGTGCAGGCAGGCGGGGAAGCTTCAAGGAGGGCCCTGGCTGCTCCTGAGGGCGCACGGAGGGTGTTCCGAGGAGGGGACCCAATACAGATTATCATGGCTTGTTCCCATGTGCAAGGAGACACTCTAGCTATCCAAGAAAGGAACAAACGTGCCACTGTGGGGCTGGAGCGGTGGCTCAGTGGTTACAGCACTTGCCTGCCAAGTGCGAGGATGCGAGTTCAAACCCCAGCACCACGTACACAACCAAGTATCTGAGAAATGAAAGTCACATGAAAACCCAAATAAAGATTACTTCTCTCTCTCTCTCTGCCCCCTTTCTTAAAAACAAACAGACCATGCCACTGTTCATGCCTCCTGGAGGGCCTCCGGTGTGAGCACCCGCAGCAACAAGTCCAGGGCCCCACTGCCTGGCCACTAATGGCCACAAGCACAGTCCCCTTACGGCCCTGAGGCTCTGCTGCAGCCACAATGCCCTACCATCTGCCAGCCACCAACAGAGACTCACACAAACTCTCAGGGGACTGAGAAGTGGGGTGGCAAGCAGGCCTTGGGCAGGAGGAAAAACCGCAGGGAACCTGCACTCCCAAGACACCCAGCTGTGTCTGTTAGAGACAGCCAAGGACACAGGGCAGAGGGGACAGAGCTGACAGCTGTGGGACCCACAATGCCAGGTGACAGCCTGCCTGCCCCCACAGGCTTCCTATGCCCTCCCTGCCCAGTATGGAGCCAGCTGGTAACAAGAAGCAGCAGAGTGAAGGAGTGTACAGGTGTTAGGGTGGCCTGCTCCTGCAGAAGGCTGGCAGGACAGCTGTGTGTGGGGCCACGCTGGGCCATTGCTCAGAGGTGAGCAGGGCTCAGGGTCCCGCCCACACGCATGTCAGCAGGTGGAGAAGCCATACAAGCTCGCTCAAACCTGCAGGCAGGCCCTGCCACTCTGAGCCTGAGGTGGCCCCCCAGATGCTCCAGCCACGTAAGCTTTTATGTTTCAGGAGCTGGTGAGGTCCTGCTGGGGTCCACCCATTGCCTTGCCTGCAAGTCCGGCCCCAGCCTCAGGTCAACTGAGCAGCTGTGCCCCAGCCAGAGACCTAAAACAGGGCGTGCCCCCAAGCCACAATGACAGGCAAGCTCTAGGCCAGGTCCACCTGCCCGGCTGCTGTACCGGAACACGGGCAAGGTAGAGCTGGCACTACCGACGGGAGCAGGGAGGGCACCAAGAGGACAGGAGAAGTGTCCTTATACCACAGGACAAAGCTGGCCACCAGCTGGGCTTCCACAGATCATAGCTCTCCTTGCTTCTGCCAGTACCACGGGCACTATGGGTCACTGATGCCGCCCCAGCTCCTCCTCCACCCCAGCAGGAGAGCTAGGGCCTGTGGAAAGGTGCTGTGGTGCAGCCACCTCACGGGACAAGTGCCATGAGAGCAGGCTTGGGGGCCCTCCCAGACCACCAGGCCACAGACATGTGCTCATCTGCTGATGCGACCCAGCATCATCACGTCCGCAGACATGCACAGAGCAGCTGGAAGGCCTCAACCAAGCACCCACACGGCCACCAGGCCTCACTGGACACGGCGCAGGGACGACGCCCCAACTACTGCCCTACCACCATGACACACCACCAGTCTCCTGGGCTCAGGGTCTTCTCTGCAGACTCTGTCTACCTTCCAGGTCAAGAGAAAGCCAACCAACCTGTGGACGTTGGCCTGCCCAATGCTGCCCAGAGGCCACACCCAGGCTGGGTCTCGTGGGCACTCACATCCAACAGTTACCCACAACCTGGCCTCTGCTGCCCCCGCACCAACCCCACCCACCACATAGCCTCAGTAAAGGCCTCCATGACCTGCAAGCCCCTTGCAGAGGGAGAAGCTGCTGGCTGCTCCTGTGGGGTCTGGGGCAGTTCTGTGGGGACCCAAAAGGGACAACAAAGGCACACACGCTCCTCCACAGAAGTTCCCAAGGAAAATGCCAACTGTCACTAAACACAGGTTGCATCCCAAGTAGCTGTGTGCACACGTGTCTGGTGACAGGGCTGGCCTGGGCCGCAGGGCCTGTTTCTTAGAGGAGCACCAACCCACCAGGAATTCCCATGCACACCTAAGGCTCCCTCTCCAGGGGCAAAACACATAACTGCCCTGACTCCCAAACTAATGGCTGGCATGCTAGCTTCCCCAAAGCAGGCATGAGCATGAGCAGACAGGGAGACTTTCAATTAAAAAAGTAGGAAGACACGGAACTGACGATTCAGAGACCTGTCTGCTCCCAAGTTCCACGCTGTCATCAACAGCTCCGCAGCAGGCTGGCCTCCCAGACGGTGTCCAGAGCCCACAGCAACAATGCATCCCTCATCTCCCAGAGGAACTAGGATGAGCGAACCAGACAGGAGGCTACCTGGCGCTGGCAGGTCCTGCTGCAAGTAGGGCATGTTCAAGTCAGACCTGTGGCAGGATGGCCACTGCAGACCCACCGGTGTGTATGTGTCACTCTGATGAGGAGGGGCCCAGGGCCAGCTCCTCCCAGAGCTCACCCCACGGCCTACTGGCAACCCACTTGAGACTTAGCTGGTCTCCAGGCCCTAGATCTGGCTCTTCCCTGAGGCCCCCAGCTCACCTGCAGGGGACCACCCCACACCTGGCTCCCAAGCAGCACCAGAGCTCTGCATGGGGGGCTGAACACAACATCTGGGCCCAGGAGACCAGAGGCAGGTGTGTGTGCCTGCATGTGTTCCGGGTGCTGCCTGGGAAATTCATCAGTCAGCGCCACCCAACTTTGGTAGACACCAGCAGAAAACAAAAACAAACTACTGCGGACAACCGCAAACTTCCCCCTTTCAAACCTGTGGATCCTGTGCACACTGCACTGTCTCTGAGGCCCCCAGACAGGGCAGGGTGCCCACCCCAGCCAGCATCCCCACACCCCTCAGAGGGCGAGTTCCCCAAGGCGGCTGATTTCTCCCTAGACTGGAGGACCCTCCTTTCCTCCCACAAGCTGAGAGCCCTGGGGCCAGAGACACCCAGTAAGGAACCTGCCTGTGCAGGAATGACCCAGAAGTGGAAGGCCCAGTGATTGTACTCTGTGGAGTGGACAGACAGAAAATGCTAGCCTCCACCTACACACCCTCCGTGCCTGCTTCCTGGAAACAATGCCCTCCCGAGGCCCAAAGCTGGCCTCACCCAGGACACACTGGTCCTGGACTGGACTCTCCACCCTATCTCCTGATCAGAAAATCATCTCCAAAGAAAGTTGAGGCAGAAGAGCTAGGCAGGGATCCCAAGGGCCAGTTCAGACATTTCACTCCTCCCTCCCTGATCCGTGTGTTTCCGGAAAACAAAGCCAGTGGCCAGGGCGGAAGGCGGAGGGCGCCGCCAGCACTGGGAGTTCCCAAGCAGCACCCGCAACAGGTCCCCCCAAACGGACCCCCTTCCTTTCCCCAAGTCCCTCGGCTCTGCCCCTCAAACGCTTCAGGATCGCAGAGCAGAGGTAGGGTTCAGTCAAACAAGGAAGGGCTGGGAGTGAGGAGAGAGTGAGGCCCGGACAGCAGGCCTTGGGACCAGGTGGGCCGAGATACTCGGTACGATCAGATCAGAACGAGGGGAAGCCCTATGGGTGGGCGGCGGTCTTGAGTGTGGGGAAGCAGATAAGGGGACAGGTGAGATGGGGACCACACGGAGTCAGTGGAGGGCAGCAGGATCTGGAGCGCGGGGAGCCAACAAAGTAGGGCTTGGAATGCGGCGGACGCTGGGGCAGAGCCTGGAGGTCCAAAGCAAAGGGTGAGCGGGGATGGGGTCCCCGGCGTCCAGAGCGCGAGGTCCGCGGGCTGCAACAGATCCCCAGCGTGGGGGCGGGGTCACAGGGCGAGGCCGGGCTCGGCGGGACCTCCAGCGTGGAGGGGGTCACTGGGGGTCAGCAGGGTCCGGAGTTCCGGGTCGGCGGGTGTAGGCACGGCAGGGTCCCGGGCACAGGAGCAATGGTCACAGGGGCGCGGAGCTCGGGAGGGGTCGCATGGGGCGGGGACCCGGGCCCGGGCGGCGGGCGCGCGCGTCGTTACCTGCGCTCCGCCTGGGGCCCGCGGGCGGCGACGGCCGGCCTCAGCAGCGCGGCGTTCCCCGCTCCGGGCCCCGCGCGTGCTCGCGCTCCGGCTCGGGCTCCGGTGCCCGCTCGGGCCCCCGCTCCGGCTCCCGCGCCGCCGGGGCCGGCCTCGGCATGTTCGGCGGGAGAGCCGGGCTCGCCGCTCCGCCGCGCCCGCTCCGGGGCCCGCGCGCCTTACGCCGCCAGCGTCGGCCAGCGGGGGGCGGCGGCTTGCGCGCACCACTGCGCAGGCGCGGCAGGGGCGCTGGACGCGCACGCCGCTCACGTCACAGCGTGGGGCGGGGCCGGGGCCCGGCGGGGCGGTGGCGGACGCGTTTGCGACAGCGCGGGCTGCCGCGCAACGGCCGCCGCACTTTGCGGCCGCCCCAGGCCGCTGAGCTTCCGTCCTCTGGGACGCCGGAGAGCGCGGCCGCGGGTGCGTGAGGGAGCGGGGAAGGGGCCGAACGGCTCCTGTACTCCGGCAGGCGTGGCTTCGTCGCCATGACGACGCGCGTCCCGGCACCGCGTCGCCTACCCGCCGCCGTGTCTGTGACGCCAGGGTCTCGCCACCTGACGTCATGACGGGCGGTGCCGCGGGGCGTGGTTTGCTGGGCGGCGGGGGCTGGCCCGGGGGCTTCTGGGCCAGGTGCGGTGCCCGAGTCCCTTGCTGCGCTGCGAGGGGACAGTACTGGAACAGAGGCCGCGGAGTTTTGCGCGTGCAACCAGGACCGTGCTCCGTGCTGCGCGCGGCCTGGGCTTCCCGCCCGGGCAAGACTGAACACTGACCAGGGCGGGGCGGAGGATTGCGGCCCCGCCTGCCCCGAGGCCTGCGGGTCACCTGGGGCAGCCGCCGAGTGCCGCTGGGCATCCTGCCTCGCGCCCTGAGGAAGGCCCCCTCAGTGCTGTACCCCAGGACAGGTCCTGGAGGCAGGGGAACCAGGCTTCCGGAAGTGGTTCCCGGCATCCCGATGTACGCCACCCCCACCCTCTGGGGGCGTTTTTAAAATTGAGAACATTTTCCCATCCAGAGATGTACTGGGTGTCTGCCCATGGCCCTGAGAATAAAGTGGCGCGATGGGCATCACGTCCTGGGGAAGGGGGAGGCAGGACAGGAAGTACATGGACATGATGGTTGCAGATGTTGAAAGTGGGGGCAGGGCACCTGGAGGAGGCTACTTCTCTGGTCAGGCCCTAAGGGAATGCTAAATGTGATCAGAAGAGGGTATAGCCGCATAGAACTGCAGGAAACGCAGTTGATCCCCTTTGGGAAGGGTGAACGGCAGTGTTTTGCGGGCCAGCCCTTGGAAGGTAGGTCCTAGGTGCATTCTGCAGTGTTGTGGGAGACTGGCAGTGCTCCCCCGACCCTGGTCCTCCTTGAGGCCTTGGGAAGCCCATGCCAGGGCCTATTACCGTGCATCGCAGGCCTGCCTAAGGTTCGCTGAGATGGGAGGCGCTTGTTCAGCTGACGTCAATCTCAGTGCCGCCTGCAGGAGCCACCCAAGGAAAGACACACAGTAGGTGCTCAGTCTTTGTGAGTGACAGGGTATGGCCTATGGTGAATGAGTGAAGCAGCTCCACGGCCCTCCCATCTTGTGGAAGTGAGCCTTTTATGGCCATCTCTCCTCTCCCACTCTTGACATTCAGGAAAATCTGCCTTCAGGCTTTCAGCCCCTAAATGGGTGGCTCCTGTGACTTCTCCTCCAGGACATTTGCACCTTAAACATCAGCTCTGGACACACTCCTGCAAAAGGGTGGAGGTGTAAGTTAAATGCAGGAGGCAAAGCCAAGGCTGGGACTGTGGACCAGTCACACCCCGCCTTGGTCCTCTGTGTTTTTGTAAATTGAAGCTCCGAATAGGGCCCAGGGCTACATCATGGGAATGCACAAATTAATGAATAAAACACAGGCGTAGGATCAGCAAATGTATTTCTTTTTTTCTTTTCTTTTTTTTTAAGAGAAGGACAGTGAAAGAGAGAGACAATCAAATTTTATTAGTTTTTCACATGGCTGTTGTTGCTGTGACACTTAGTATGTGGGTGCTGGGGTTTGAACTGCTGAGCCACCGCTTCAGCCCCAGCAAATGTATTTCTAATCATGTGGGACATTTGAAGAAACAAATGGTGCCAGGTGTGGAGGGAATACCTACCTGTCATTCCAGTGACTTGGGAGGCTGAGGCAGGACGATCAATCGCTGGTTTCAGGCCAGCCTGGGCAACTTAGTGAGACCCTGGCTCAAAATAGAAAGGGCTGCAGATGCGGCTCAGTGATGGAGTCCTGCTGGGTTCAGTCCCCTGGAGCACACAGGAGAAACGGTTCCCTGCCAGGCAAGTACTCTACCACTGAGTTTCCCTCACTTTTTCTCACTCAGGGTCTTGCAGTGTTGCCCAGCTGCTGGGATCATAGGCATGGCCGCCAATATCTACCCCTCCTTTGATCCCCTTCAAATGTCCTCCACATGTCCCTGGTTCCTTTTGGCTTTAATCATGGGGATACCATTTTGGGAAAGCTGGCTGGTGGGTGGGAAACATGGGAAACAGCTCCTTTGGAGGGTCTCAATAAAGCCAGAATACTGCCCCATCCTCCACCTCCAGATATGACACACTTGCTATATCCAGGTGTCCAGCACCAACTCAGGCATAAGCAGGCTGCCTCATTCACAAATCAAGGTGCCCTTCCCCAACCAGGTGTGGGGCTGGTGCTAGGCTTGGGAGGCCCAAGGGGACATGCAACCAGATGCCCCAGGTGGCCTGCTTCAGGATGGGGCCCTTGATCACTCCATGAGACCCTTTCCTCTGCTGATTTGAATTTTCCCATTTTCCAGATGTGGAAACTGAGGTTTGGAGAGAGAAAGTAAAGTAATTGCCTCCCTGTGTGGGATTCGAAACGCTGCTGCTGTTAACAGGTAAGACCACTGGCTCCCAGTATCACATATGGTGGGGACCGACACCCTGCCCCACCCCACCCGGGTCACTGTAGCTTCAGGAAGTAGGGCTCTCAACCCAGAGTGGAGAATGCACACAACTGAGGGCGTCAGAGTTGCCCCGGAAGGAGAACAGGCCAGAAGCCACAAGCGTCTGCAGGGCAAAGGCAGGCATGAGGGTGGGGCACACAGGTGAACTGAGCACCTCTGGGCCCCCATCCCCTGCATGGCCACCAGCTCTCATTGGTGCAGGTGAGCACAGGGGTGTCAGCTCCTGTCTGGTGGACTCAGCCTGGGGCGTGTGCCCTCCTGCTGTCTAGATAGAGCTCAGGATGATGTCCCATACCAGTTTCTTGGGAGGCTGGGATTTCCATGGCAAAAGAAAGTCCAGCAAGCGGGGCTGGAGCAGTGGCTAAGCGGTTAGGGCTCTTGCCCCGCATGCGCAAGTAGGTGAGTTTGAACCCCAGCACCACGTACACAATGAGGTGTCAGAGGAATGAAAGTCACATGAAAAACTAAAGATTGCTTCTCTCTTTCTCTCTCACTGTCCCTCTTTTTTTTTTTTTTTAAGAAAGAGGGGCAGTGAGAGAGAGAGGGAGAGAGAGAAACAACTTTATTTAGTTTTTCATGTGGCCTTTGTTACTACAACACTCAGTTGTGAATGTGGTGCTGGGGTTCGAACTCGGGTCCTCGCGCATGCTAGGCAAGCGCTGTAACCGCTGAGCCACCGCTCCAGCTCCTCTGTTCTCTTTCTTACAAAAAAAAAAAAAAAAAAATCCAGCAAGCACTGAGGGGCTGGACGTGGCGGCCACACCTGTGATGCCAGCAACTGGGCAGGCTGCTGCGACAGACGTGGAGCATGGGGTGTGCACTGCCCTTCGGGGACCCCTGGAGCTGCAAGAATATTCACCCAGAGTCCTCCCGAGAGCTCTGGTAAGCATGCAGGACTGTTGAGAGGTGGAATGACCAGGAGAGCTGAGGCCTAATGGGTGGCTCAATCCTGTGGCTTTGGTGGATTGATGGTTACTAGGTGTGGGGGGGTGGCCCTCGGAGAGCCGATCTTGTCCCTGGCTCCTTCCTCTGTGCCTGTGTGTTCTCTGCTTCCCAGCAACCTCCCTTGGCCATGCTCTTATGCCACGGTGTTCTGGCCTCAGCCCCAGCACAGTAGAGTCAGCTAATCATGAACTGAACCTCTGAAACCACGGGCCCAAAATAAACTTTTCCTCTTCTAAGTTGTCACAGTGGCAAAAGGCTAAACACACATGGTGTTTCTTCCAAAATTCGAATCCATCTGGAACCTTAGGTTGTCACATGTATAACTGCTTACATTAAAATGAGGTCACAAGGGGTTGGAGCGGTGGCTCAGTAATTGGAGCACTTGCCTGGCATGCTCAAGGACCCAGATTCAAACCCCAGCACCACATACACAACTAAGAGTTGGAGAAACAAAAACCAGATGAAAAATAGAAATTGAGTCTTTCTCTCTCTCTTAAAAAAAAAAAATGAAACCACAAGGGACTGGGCTGGGGGTGGCTCAACAGTTGGAGTGCTTGCCTGGCACGTGCGAGTTCCCAGGTTCAAACCCCAGCACCACATACACAGCTAAGTGTGGCAGAAACAAAGACCAGATGAAAAAACTTTAAAAATAAAATTGATTCTATCTGGGGCTGGAGCGGTGGCCTAGCAATTACAGCGCTTGCCTGGCATGCACAAGTACACATTTCAAACCCCAGCACAACTAAGTGTCAGAGCAATAAAAGCCATGTGAAAAACTTAATAAAAACTGATTCTCTCTCTCTTTCTCTCTCTCACTGTCCTCTGTGTTTTAAAATTGATTCTGTCTTTATCTCTCTCTCCCTCTGTCATTAAAAAACAAAACGAGGTCACAGCCAGGTGCTGTGGGTGAGGTTCCCAGTCATCCCAGCTACTCAGGAGGCTAAGGCAGGAGGTTCACAAGTTTGAGACCAGCCTGGTCAACTTAGTGAGACCTGTCTGAAAATAAAACGAAGTGCTGGAAGTGTTGCTCAGTGTTTGTGTCCCTGGGTTCAATCCCCAGGACTAAAAAAAAAAAAGGGGGGGAGGGGGGTCATACTGGGTTTCAGTGGGTCCTGAATCCAATGACAGGTGTCCTTAGAGAAGATACATAGAAAACAGAAGCCACTTGGAGACAGTAAGAGATGGGGGTGATGCAGCCACAAGCCAAGGGACGCCTGGAGTCCCCAGGAGCTGGAAGAGGCAGGAAGCTACCCTCCCCGGGAGCAGAGTGTGGCCCTTCTGGTGTTCTGCCGACAGCCTGCCACTGCCAGGGCAGGAGGAAGAACACTAAGCTGATAACAACTGCCCACCCACTGGGCAGGCAGCAAACGCAGTGGCTCTAATTACAAAGGGCTTTCCCGCGAGAAGAGGCTGGGTGCCCAGTGTCACCCGTCAGCCTATGCAGCCTCTGAGAGGCTGGGACAGTCGTGTTACCACCTCTTCTGGACAGCAGGGGTCAAGCGACTCATGCCCAGCATTGAAATATGACCATGGTGTTTTCCTGAATTTGTTCCAGGGACGAAGGGCCAAGCTTACTCCCAAAAGGGCGAGAGGAAGAGGAGGATCTGCCCCTATAGTTGTCCTGCACCGTGTCCCTGGGCCCCAGCCTTGGACACAACCTGATCAGAGAAGGGCATTACTGGTGGACTGGCAGGTCCCTGCGGTGCCCATGCGGGAGGAGGGCATGCAGAGGGATTGGTGGGGACCTGGCTGTGCAGGGGTAGTGGGGAGGAGGGAGGAGGGCACTGTGGCCGGATTGGTGGTCCACGCAGTGCATGGGAGGTTGGGGGCGGAGTTTCTCTCGGTGCTGTGACTCGGTGGACTCTGACAGCCCCAGCACCCCCACGTCTGACTCAAGTTATTCTACCGCTTTCCTCTTCTCCCCGTTCTCGGGCACTGCAGAGCCTTTGGAAAGGATAGCAGTCTGGCAGCTGTGACACCAATCACAGGCTGGTGCCTTCCTAGGATCCAGTGTGGCCCTCCCTTGAGGGGGTCAGCGGTGGTGGCAGGGAACCAGTGCCAGCAGGGCCACGCTCATCCGTCCTGCTCACCACCAGTGCCAGGCGGGCCTGGGGAGAGCAGGTGACCCTGGACCTGCCTGTCACAGAGGCAGGGCATCCGGGTCAGTCATCTGGGGCTGACGGTGTGCTGTGGGCTGCAGCTTGGCTGCAAAAGCCCACATTTGAATGCTTGGTCCTCGGGTGGAACTACAGGAAGGTGGGGCAGTGGGGACCCCAGCCCACAGTCGCTCAGCTTCCTGGATGGTGGCGTGACCACACACTGCAGCACACTCCCCACGCCATGTCCATCCACGCCAGAGACCCAGACCCTCCAGCCGCCAGACCCTGCCTCGAAGCGCCGGAGCCTCCCTTCTTTTTCTGTTCCCGCCTCCCGAGAGAGAGAGAGAGAGAGAGAGAGAGAGTCAATTTTATTTAGCTTTTCTTGTGGCTTTCATTGCTTCCACATCCTCGCGCGTGCCAAGTTGGCACTGCATTCCCTCCATTTCTTGATCGGGACGCTGTTGGGGTGTGCCTGGGCGTCGGTGTGCACACAGGGTGAGGACTGGGGACACCGCTGTCCAGGGCGTTGTCTGACTCAGGGTCCACTTGCTCTGGGTGGTGGCTCCTAGGAGGTGGCTTTCTTTGGTGATGATTTGTTGGCATTGGTCCTGGTGACTTGGTGCAGTGGTGTCAAGGGATTCCAGAAAGTGACCAAAGCCCTCCGCCCACACCGTCTCCTGTCCCTGAGGACAGCTGTGGAGGGCAGCCCACAGGGGACAAGGTGCCCAGAACACAGAGAAATTGACCCTGCAGATCTGCAGATGTGAGCTTGACCCTTTCTGGCCCCTGCGGGGTGTCCCCTACCCCGACACCCACCCCTTAGGCCAGTTCCGTGGGAGCCCAGTGGTGCTGCCAGTGGACGGCGGCACCTAGGCCCAAGCAAGGGGACGTGAAGGAAGGGCAGTCCTTCAAACTGGTGTGGTGGCCACACATTGTTCACCTCTCCCCCATCAATACACGCCACTCTAGGGCTGGAGCAGTGGCTCAGCAGTGAGAGCATTTGCTTGCCACATACGAGAACCTGGAGTCGAAGCCCAGCACCGCAAACACGGCATTGTCGGAGAAGCAGAGGCCAGGTGGGAAAATCAGTGAAGTTGATTCTCTCTTTCTCTCTCTTAAAAAAAAAAAAAAGACACCGTTCTGTGGGGGGACACAGCCCAGGGAAGAGCACATGCCCAGTGTGTGGCCCTGAGTTCCATCCCCAGCACTGCGCAAAAGATAGGGGACCTGAGAGACAGGTGTGCTCCCTGTCTCTGGACAGCGGGCTTGTGCCACCCTGGGGCCCTGTGGCGAGAAGCTAGCATCAGATGTGGGCTCTTAACTTGGACCTCCAGAACCAGGAGCCAAAACGAGCCTCCTTCCTGCACAGCTCACCCCCTGCGATGCCCCGTTACCAGCTGCCAGGGGCTCAGACAGCGGGAAGCCGCTCAGTGGTGGAGAGCTAGCTCCAGGCCCTGGGTGCTAGGAAGGGACGGAGGGATGAAGGAGGAGGGAGGAGGAGAGAAGCAGGGCCGAGTCTGGCTGGCAGCCACTGTGCCCACAGATCTCAGCACCTCCAGGCCTGGGGAGCAGCCCTTGTCTGCAGGAGGACACACGCCACTCCCCCCAGGGACATCTGCCTCCTCTGCCACATTCCAGTGGCTGGATAGGTCAGGGGTCCAGCCACGCTCTCAGCAGGGGTGCCCAGGACAGGGTGACCATCTCGGCCTGCCCAGTGCCAATCTGCGGTCATGTGGTCTGTCACCACCGCTGTGACTATAAAAGACCTGAGAAGAAGTTTTAGAGCAGGGAAAGTTTGTTTGGGGCTCACGGTTTCTGAGGTCTCAGTCCTTAGGTGGCCAGGTGACCTGTCATGGGGGAAGAGTGTGGCAGAGGGCAGCAGCTGGCATGATGGCCAGGAAGCAGAGGCTCCACAGCCAGACACAGAATACATTGCCCAAGGTGCCCCCAACGTGCCACCTACCCGCCACACCCTACTCTACCTACCCTGTGGGGATCAACTCACTCCTCCCAGCCTTCTCGCCTCCTCACACTGAGCTGCGGACACCTGTGCACCTGGAGCCTGTCCCTGTGCCCGTGGGCACAGCTGGCTGCAGAGCATCTGAGGGCACCAGGGCAGCATGAAGGGCCAGGTTGATAACTGGACACAGGCCAGGCTAAACCTGGCCACGTGCTCTGGGATCCGCTGGTGCAAAGGAAGCCTGGAGGGGCGTGTGTGCGTGTGCACACGCACACACCACACAAACACACACACACCACACAAACATAAACACACCACACCACATAAACACACACACCACACAAACACACCACATAAACACACACACCACATACACACCACACTACACACACAATACACACTACACGTGCACACACACCACACAAACATAAACACACACACCACACAAGCACACCACATAAACACACACACCACACAAACATACACACACCAAACACACCACA
>PVKS010022184.1:0-25627 GCA_004027875.1 Aplodontia rufa | reverse complement strand
CTGAGAGAGAAAGAGGCAGAGTTGGAGTTGAAGGCCAATCTGCTGTTGAGAGATCTCCTACTCTGTGGTCCCTAGTTCTAAGGATACATCAAAGAGGAAGCAAAACAATGTCTGTGCCCTCAGGGAGCTCCTATTTTAGTTTCCATAGATTTATCAAATTAAATGAATTACATAATTTATAATGCCAGAGAGTTATAACAGCTAAGAAAAAAATAATAAACCAGTGTCAGAAGATAAATAGAGTCTGGATTGGAGTGAAAAGGGGGTGGGTTTTAGATGGGATAGCTAGAGAAGATGCCTCTTGAGGGGAGACATGAACAAATCAAGGGAGGAAATCTGGTAAATATCTATAGAAAGGGCATTTCAGACAGAAGGACCAGCAAGGATGAAGGTCATGAGATGGGTGTGGGTGTGGTGGATTTAAAGAACAGTAAGTCCATTAAGCATTAATTTTACCCAGTATGATTAAGTGTTACTTGAAAGACGCATCCCACAGTCCAAAGTCTAGAGACTGAGTAAAACACAACTTCCAGGAGCAAATGTTGTAGCATCCAAATGCTTGTGAATCCTCTTGAATGAGCAAGAGTGTGCAGCATTGCATAATGTTATTCAACCATGGAAACTTTTCCTTAAGAAACATCTCAGGGGATTCCTGTTGCACAGAACACTCTGGAAAATGCTGCACCACACCCTGCATTCACTGGAAAGAGGAAGTTGGGCTAGGAACTAGACCTTCAGGCTCGGTAAGGAGCTGAGAGAAGACACCCTGGGAAGCACAGAAATCACATCAGGCGGTGGCTCCACATATCCGCAGGGGGAAATGTTCAGCTAGTGATGTTTTTTGTCAACTATCAACTACTTCTGGCCCCTATTTCCTATCTGGGGCTGGGGTGTTTTCCATGATTTAACTCTGGTTAGCTGGCTCCAAATTCTGCCAACCTTCACTAGTGCTCTCTAGGGTAAATGGGAGCAAGGCGGGGCAGGAACGTATAGAAATGTGCTCAGAGGATGCGTCCCCTCTGATTGGGAGTGAATGACAGGACAAGGAGAGGAGAGTGGGTGGGTTCCACTGCCCTGAATAAAGAAAGTGTAGATTTGGCGGATTCTCTTCAGCTTTGAGCAGGAATTTAGCTCAGGTTTTTTCACACAGGCAGGCTCTGAGCTCCAGCTGCCACAGATGTGTGTGGAAATGATACATCTGTAGACAGGTGGGAGACTGCAAGAAGACAAATGCCAGCTCTGAAGAATGCTGATCACTGCCTGACTTGGGAAGAATTCCCAAGCCTTTTGCCAGTTCTGAAGCCAGGGAAATGAATGGGAAGCAGCTAGAGTGGGCAAGATCAGACAGAGGGCCCAGGAGCAAGCCAGGGTGGATCAGGCAGTGTGCAGATCCCTGGGGTACCCAGCAGAGGTTAACTGGACCTGCTGCACTAGAAGAGATAGTGAGTAGTGAGCAGGTGACGCTAGGTTATCACCCTGTAGGCATGGATAGTCACATCAGAAGAGTGCCCAAAGGAGTCATCTGTTAGCTTTTTTAAAAAATTAAGTGTACAGGCTGGAGCGGTGGCTCAGTGAGCGGTATCACACTTGCCTGACAGTGCAAGGACCTGGGTTCAAAACCCAGCACTACATACACAATCAAGTGCCAGAATAATGAAAACCAGATGAAAAACTAAATACAGTTAATTCTCTCACTCTCCCTCTCTATTTTTTTTAAAGAGAGAGGGACAGTGAGAGAGAGAGAGAGTATCAATTTTTATTTAGGTTTTCATGTGGTCTTCATTGCTCCAACACTTTGTTGTGCACGTGGTACTGGGGTTTGAACTCAAGTACTCGCGCACGCATGCCAAGCAAGCGCCATAACTGCTTAGCCACAGCTCCAGCCCTCTCCCTCTCTCTTTAAAAAATAAATAAATAAATAAGTGTACAAATAAATGTTAATTCTAGATATTGCTTAATCCTGAAACATAAAATTAAGTGATCAAACATAAATACTAAAAGAATTATTTCTTTCAGCACTTTCAAAGGAATTCTACAAAAGGTCTACATGTGTAGCCAAAGATTAAAAAAATACATTCTGGATAAAACCATAATATTTTTATTGTGATGCCTCATCAGAGGGGTTGAAATTTTCAGTTCAGGATTATGAAACCATGCACAACTGAGAAATTCTACTGAAAGCAGTAAATGTCCAATTCCCCAGGACAGAATTTGTGAGCATCTATCTTCTCACACGATAATATTAGTGATTAAAGATAATAATAATAAAGAAACTATTCTGGTTTAAGAACATATACATATCATATTGTTACTTTGAATGCATTTCTGATTGTACAATAACTCAACTCTTTAATAAAAATAATTTTAAAAGAAACTATTATAATGATAAAAGAACTAATATATTAGTAATAAAAGAACTATATATAAGCCAGGCACAAACCTATAATCCCAGCGACTTGGCTCAGGAGGCTGAGGAAGGAGAATCGCACATTCAAGGGCAGTTTCAGCAACTTAACAAGGTCCTAAGCAACTTAGCAAGACCTTGTCTCAAAATAAAATATAAAAACTGCTAGGGATGTGGCTCATGGGTTAAGCACCCCTGGATTCAATCCCCAGTACTGAAAATAAAATTTAAAAAACTATTATAATTGTACTAAGTGCTTGCCAGGTGCCAGCCATTTAATGCACAGTATTTTAAATGTTTACAATAAACTAGTATTACTATGCCTATTTCACAGATGAAGAAACTGAGGTTCAGAAAGGTTATATATAATCTGTCCAATTCCACATGTTAAATAAGTGGTTGGTCTGGGATGCAGACCCAGATGTCTCAGACTTGAAAGCCAAACTCTTTTTTCCTATCACACATTGTTTTCACATAGATAGCACAACAGGGTAATTAGAATGGAGGAGTTGAAGTAAAAGAGGTCACTAAATTCCTTTCTACTACACCCATCCTCCCACTAATGATTTATAATTAAAAAAATTATCTCAAGGTATTTGCAAGAGGTTGGTTCTAGGCCACCATGTTTATGCAAATGAGTATGCAAAGTAATATTTGCATATAACCTATACACATCTTCCACATCATCTCTAAATTACTCATAATACTTAATACAATGCAAATGCTATGTAAATAGTTATTATACTGTATCATTTAGTGAATAATGATGAGAAAAAGTCTACACATGGTCAACATAGATGCAATTTTTTCAAATATTTCCAGTCCGTAGTCCATTGAATTCGTGGATGTGGGACCTGTGGACATGTAGGGCTAACTGTACTTTTTTTGCACCCTTTTTGATCAGATATCAGTAAGATTGACAAGTATGTTTGTGATGTTTTAAAAACTAGAAGGCAACTGATAGATTTTTTAAAAAAGAAGAATTCCTATTATATGACATAGATGGGACATAAATCTGGAGTAGCTCAGCTGCTCTAAGTGACTCAAATATTAGTAGCTTTGGATATTTATGTGAAGCAGCTAAATTAGAGCTCCCTATGTGACATTAAAGGCAATTACGGCATCTCTGTGGGTACCTCGCCAGCCTCTCATTTTTCCTTTTCCTCATAGGACTCCTTAAGTCTGAACATCCATTCGGAAGCATGTAAAAATACCATCAAGTAACTATTAAATTGGACTTTTGCAGGGTCAGTACGAAATCCTCATAGGTCCTCACACACTTAATCATTTAACCAATCCTTTTTTCTGCTCCCTCTGACGTATCTTCCCAGAGCCAATGTCACTTGCATTATTAATGGGAGACGAATTAAATCCTTTCTGTTCAATATGCTTTTATTTAATTATTTTAAAGAAAGAAGGATAGTGAGAGAGAGAGAGAGAGAGAGAGAGAGAGAATCAATTTTTATTGAGTTTTTCGCATGGCTTTTGTTGCTCTGACACTAAGTTGTGTACATGGGTACTGGGGTTTGAACCCATGTATTTACGCATGCCAGGCAAGCTCCGTAAACCACTAAGCCACTGCTCCAGCCCCCCCAAAATACTTTTATTGTAATAAAGTATTCAGTTATTTAATTCATAAGCCTACTGCTGTGTGCCAGCCACATATTCCCACAAAAAAGGGAGGAGCGGATTTGTTCTTCAAAGAAATCATTCTTTGTCATTATTTATGTATTTTTATTCTTACATATTTTTTTGTCTAGGTACCATTCAATACATTACCAAAGCTGAAAAATAATGCCTAAACCCTTAACCACAATGATAGCTTGAATCATATATGATTTGTGTAATTCCTCAAGGTTTCCTATAATTAAAAAGGGATATCTGTGTAAAAATACTAAAGAGAAAACACACTTAGGTATGTCATATAATACACACAATGATATTCATGGTCATGTCTTAGAAAGAGTAAAGTATTAGAAAAACATTTTCCAATAGTTTTTATTACATCCTCGTACTATGCCATAGATTGGAAGTATCTACAAATGAAAAAAAGAAGAAGAAAGAAAGTAAAAAGAATTTAACAACTGAAAAAGAAATTGAGGGACAAAAATAATTCATTTGTGTAAAACCATCAAGAAAGTTAAAAGTAGGCAGTCTGTAATCTAGATCAATTTAAATTCAAAGTTAAAGCTACTGCATAAAAACTCCTTTGTAGTAAATTGACTTTTAGTTTTTAAAGGCTTTGTAGCTGTTTTTCTAATCACTCAAAGCCAAATGCAAAGAGTGAAAACAAAGTGACAAATTTCCTTTCAATACCTTCCCAGTCTCATCTAACTGAAATTAAACTTTTACCAACCTAGTTATATGTCCCTACATCCACTCTTTGCCTACCATTAGATTTATTGCAGAATTAAGTTTTTTTTGGGGGGGGGGTTGTTTTGTTTTGGATACTAGGAATGGACCCAAAGCAACGTCCATTTTATACACAGGTAGACTTACTGAGTGGTATAATCTGAGGAACACTGGAATAACTTCTTTTTGTAGCAAATAACCTGATATTCCACTTCCAAGACATGCATTTCTTTGGGTCAAGATATTGTCCTCTATCAATCAAAAGCACCTGAAGGGCTTTAATCTATTAAATGACAAATGACTGTACCTCATATGCAGAGTTTCTGATTCCTCTATGGTAGGACCTGAAAATTTGCATTTCTAACACGTTCGCAGGTGACACTGGTGCTTTTTGCCTGGGGACTACACTTTGAAACTTCAGTGTATCAGTCCTGAAGATCTGGTGAGCAGCTGACAGTGAGTGGGTTCTGGGTGGGGGGAGGGGGTAAGGATGTGAGCCTGGGGCCACTAGCATGTGCTGGGCTGAACTCAAGGCTCAGTGTAGCAAAATGCCATGCTGTAAAAGGAATTGGAAACAACATCAGGAAATGAAGAAGAAAAGAAACAATGAAGACATAATGGGAGAAAGTACTTCTGAGAAAAAAAAATACCACCGTTTACAATTTACAATCTGGATGTTTGTTTACCAAAAGGAAAGATAGTTGCTGTGGTGTTAAACTTTAGACTATTGCTGGGCACGGTGGTGCATGCCTGTAATCCCAGAGGCTCAGGATGCTGAGGTAGGAGGATCCCAAGTTCAAAGCCAACCTCAGAAATTTAGTGGGGCCTTAGCTAGGGGCCAAACATAACTGCATTTGTGCTTTGCTGAGAAAGTGTTCTCAGTTTAAACAACGGAGAGTGAAATGTATAGATGTGTTCCAATCAACAATTGGATAGTCAAATAGTAAAAAAAAATTATTGAAATTATGGTTAGTTTGCAATCATCTTTTGATATTTTTAGTTCTCTCTCTCTCTCTCTGTGTCTTCTCCCTAATTTAATTGTTAGGTAAGACTTTTTCCTTAAATCTTACTTCACTCCTTTAAAAAACACACAATTAGGGGCTGGAGCAGTGGCTCAGCGGTTATGGCACTTGCCTGGCAAGCATGAGGATCTGAGTTTAAACCCCAGCACCATGTACACAATGAAGTGGTAGAGCAATGAGAGTCAAATGAAAAAACTAAATAAAATTGATTCCCTAAAACACACATACAATTATTTCTAAAGAAAAATAATTTAACTTCTCACATCCATTCTTTGTATTTATTCTCAAAACCTCTCAGAAGCAAAGAAAGAGCCTCTTTCTTTTATTATTATTATTATTATTATTATTATTATTATTATTTATTATTTAGTCTCTCATCTCATCATAAATAGAATAAATACTTGACTGGGATTACAAAAATTACATAAATGTTAGCATTTGGCAAAGTAAGGCTTCTAACACCCTCCCTGCCCACCCTGAACCCCCCCCACACACGCTACAATGTTACATTCACAAGGTAATTGCAGGGTTCGTTCTAAAATATTAATTCATAGGAATGCACTCCAGTAATTGGATGCCCAGTTCAAGTTGTGGAATGCATTCGTCACTGATTCGTCACTGACAATCTGCATATAACCAATTTTAGGGATGTGTCATACACATCTAAAATGTACGGCACATCTAAAATCCAAATGTTATATCATTTATGAATAGAACTACAACTAACAGTATGACCTTACTCGTAGTCAAAAGGATTTGACAATGTGTTTTCTTCTAGGAAAAAAATGTAGATTTTAGAGTTCTGCTTTGGCCATTCAAATATTAGTATAAAGGGTGCTTAAATCCAATTTAACAATTTAAGCCCTGGAAACAAAGAAGAAAGGCTTTACCATGCTAGTCATATCAATGGCAGAGCACAAAAGCATGTTCAAGTCTTTCATTCATCTAGTGCCACAATAGTAACAACCAAAAATTTAATTTTTGACCTAATTAATCCTTTCTTAAATTACTATGCAAGGATAATTTAAAGTAAACTTTCTATGAGGCAATTTTCTAAGATGGAAAAATTCTGCAAAGTTTCATGGCTCCAGATGATTCCTCAGCCTGGCCCTAATATTGTCAGAGTTAACCTATTGCCAAATTTCTTTTTGTGTTTACAAAATACATGCTTCATTTTTCTTCAGACTTTCTGCTTTCCTAGAAATGCTGGGCAACAGGAAAGAATGAGTTCATGATGCATTAGCTCAGCAGGCTGCTTTTATCAGTGACTATAAATGCTGCCGTCAGTTTCATTTTTATGGTGCTGATAAAGGAGGGTAACCTGTGTAACGGAGTTAGTTAAATGATCCAAAATGTCATTGCTCAACACTGGAGATGCATTAATTTGTATTCCTATAATTGGAAAACAGGATATGAAGTCCTGAGAGATGGCTGGCCAGCTGGCCAACCAAATAGTACACCATTATGACAGCAAAAGGAAATGTCACACAGCCCTTCCCTAAGTGGATCATAGGATTTATTTTGCAAATGCTTTTCTTTTTCTTTTTTATTGGCTCATTTGCAGTTTTTATTTGCTTTCACTTCTAGCTAAAACATGCTTTGCAGTGACAGTACCCTTTCTGAAAATTATCTCTACTCCTTTCCAAAGGACAGTTTGTCTGCTTAGCAATAGGAAGTAATGTTTGTGGACACTTTGGAAAGCAACACAGTTAATGAGATTACTGTTAGCTCAATAACACAGCGAAATATAAGGAAACTAATTCTGTTCATTTTCCTCTTGTAACTCTGCCTGAAGTCCTATGATTGCATTATTTCAAATAGTTACATAAACCACACAACACATAGAAAATGAGCTACATAAGCCTACAACATCAAATGCATTGAAAAATCAACATCTATATTTAAGGGTTAAAGTAAAAAAAAATTTGGAGGGTAAAATTACAAAAATGATTTTGAAATATAATTGATGAGAGGTGCTGGAAGGTACATTATCCTGCATTTAGTGATCTTCTTGTACATAGGGAACCCACTTGATAAAATGATGACACTCTGGAGATTCTTTAGTAAGAAGGATAAAATAATGTACATATATCCATCTCAGACATAAGAAAGAGATGATCATGTATTGTTTCATTTTTAAAAAAAAAAACCGTAAGATTTAAGAGTAAATTTGATTGTCCTTGAAAATGAGAGAAACCTTGTTTCCAAAAGTCTGGAAAGAAATTAAATATTTGCTACAGAAAAGAACTTTGATTAAGATGGTGTATTCAACTAAATAAAGGTATGGGCAAAAGATAGTTTTGTTATCTTGAGGCCATAAGTATAAAGAGCAACCAACCTGAACATGATTGAAAAAAAAAAAAGGCAAGAAAAATAGGCCAAAGAAAGGATTGTGATAAGAAGACTTCTGTAGTATCAAGAGATTTCCACAGCCAACACAACCAGAGCCCTCCCAGTGATAACTCAGAAACAATGTTTGTCAAAACCAAATTCTCCTGTGCTTCACATGAGAGGCCTTTAATTTCAAGTAGGAGGCTGCAATGGGTAAATCTAGCTTGCTAAAATAATTTCTAACCATTGAGCTGAAAAATATTGATGATTGTTCACATTCAAGAAATAATTTCTGTATGTTTTTAAGAAGTCACAGGAGAAAAGGTTAAGATTGTGAGAGTCTTCTAATAGTGTTTTTTCAGAACATATACCCACTTTTATAAATTTCATGAGTCTCTAGGAAGCTTTCCCAAATCACTCAATCCCTGCAGGAATCAATGATCCTGACTTGAGAAAATCCAGGATGAAAACAGCCAGCTTCCTGGTGATTTTGAATGCCCTGATCTCCAGGACAGTGCTATCCACAGGCCTCTACAGATGTGCAAGGGAAAGGCTCCCTCTCCACCATTCTAGATTCTCCCCTCTCTCACAGATTCAGATTTCTAATAAGGATTGTCACACTCAAACCCTAGCCTACCCTATGCCAAGCAACTGGAAACTACAGCACATGTATACTTGAACCCTCATTGAAAAGGCAACATTTACACAAAAAGAAGTGATTTCCTTACTGACCCTCTCCCAAGTCAAGGGCCCTTTGTCATCCACTGCAGGATGCTGCTTAGTCAAAAAAGGCTGAAACCAACTGAAACTCAATCAAACCCAGAAAAGAACTATGAAATTATGTTATATAAAAATGTAGTTTTGGGGCTGGAGCGGTGGCTCAGCGGTTTCGGCGCTTGCCTGGCAAGCACGAGGACCCGGGTTCCAACCCCAGCACCACATACACAGCTAAGTGTTGGAGCAACTAGAGCCATGTGAAAAACTAAAAATAAAGTTGTTTCTCTCTTTCTCTGTCTCTCTCACTGTCCCTCTCTCTAAAAAAAAAATAAAAATAAAAATTAAAAATGTAGTTTTACTCCACAATAATTTCTTAGTTACGAAAATGTAGAATCCTATAACTACCTCTCCTTTTAAATTATTTTTCAAATATTCATAATTTGATTTATTCAATATATATTTTTTAATTTCTCTATGTGCCCAATACCACGGTAGGCAACAATGGAAGAGAAGAATGTTACATGACAGAGTCTGTATTAAAAGATTAAATGCCCTGGGGAATACAGGAAAGAAAATGTAATTGTAAGGTAAATGTAAGGAAAAGAAGAGAGTGGAGGAAATAAGGAGCAAGGGCAGTGGCAGCGGCTCAACAGTCACACAGGTTTATTGGGAGAAACCTGTGGAGGGGAGCCCCAGTACAGTCTGGGACCCGATTTGGGGTAAATATAGAGGGTGTAAGGGAAAAGAGGATTATGATGCTGCTAGGGAGTTGTCAGCAAAGGTCCTTTCTTATTATGACAGAATGTTTAGGGTTTCTTTGTTTGATGGTGGAGTTTTGCAGGTGAGTCAGGGGTTTAGGATTAGGTGGGTTTTGTTCCAGGATGGAGGATAAATTCAAAATGGTGTTGCCTAGGTCAAGTTCAACCTAACACTAAGTGTGTGTGTGTGTGTGTGTGTGTGTGTGTGTGTATAATTATAGTATAGTAATATTATATAGTATGTATAGTACACCATATGTTATGTATAATACTATACTATACTAAAGTTCAAGGAGTTGTGGAATATATTGGAGGACATAGATTGAAGGATGGGAATATGTTTGCTGAGTACTTAAGCTGAATATTGAAGATCAAGTGTGATTCCCCAAGACAAAAGAAGGAGGAAGGATTCTATGCGGAGCAAACTGCGGTAAGCAAAATCAGCAAGGTGGGAGAGAGTCTGGTACTTTGATGGAACCATAAGCATAATGTTGTGGCCAGAAGAACAGAGGTTATACAGGAAATAAGGCTGGGAAGAGACAAGATGGATTCTAGAAGATCCCATATGCCATGCTGTGGAGTTTCCCTTTGATGCTGGAGATCCTGAAGGCTTTTCAACAGAAAAGTTATGACTTTTCTAAAGTCATCTTTGCCTTTAGGGAAAAAATACTAGGTTGTGTAAGGAGGGATGAAATAAAGTAGAGCAAATCTAAATCAGAGAGACCAATCAGAATACTAGAGCAGATACTCATCCAGGAATTCAAAATGTAGCAGTGGAATCTTGGGAAGATTCAAAAGATAACAAATGAAGTCTGCACAATCTAAAGAGTAATTGGATATGAGTTGGAGAAAAGAATCTAAAATTTACTTCCAAGTTAAAGAGAGAGAGCAGAGAAGAGGACACTTTGGATCTGAGGTGTCTATAAGACATCTGAAGTGGTGGCTCGGTGGTTGCAGCGCTTGCCTGGCATGTGCAAATAAAATATGCAAGCTGGAACCCCAGCACCACATAGTCTCAAAGCAATGAAGGCCACATGAAAAACTAAATAAAATTGATTCTTTTTCTCGATGAAGAAGAGGAAGAAGAAGAAGAGGAGGAGGAGGAGGAGGAGGAGGAAGAGGAGGAGGAAGAGAGGGAGAGAGGGGAAGGGGGAGAAGGAGAGGAGGAAGGTGGTTGGCAATACCAACTGAGAGCTCAGAGGAATCTCCTGATGGGAGAGGGCACAAGGGTGTGGGTGGGATGGCCCAGAAAGAATATATAACAGGAGGAGGAAGGTTAAGGAAAAAACTATGGCTTTATTTACAGCAATGCAATTCATGACTAATGTTAGTGATAAACAAATAATAATCTAAGATTCTTTCAGTATTTTATGTATTGGGCTAGCACAAGATGATGTCTTCTTCACTACAAACCCAATTGTCCCTGAAAATGACGATTACCAATAATGGCACCTGCCTAAGGACTGTCAACTCAAATACTCTTGAGCAGTGTTACAGGAAGTCCATGAAATCAATCTTATTTTCATGACAAAAATAAGGCACTGTATTTTTCACTCTGTTGATATTTGCAATGATAATAGACAAAACCTCTGGCACCTTAGCACTAACTAGAGAGGTGGTACCAACTGTACTGGTAATCACCATCGCATTAGTAATCATCACCATAAATGTACAGGGAGAAAATGCTGCTATTGATGCCGGTGATGTGGATGTCAGGTTCGTGTCCTCTCGGAGACAGAGGGACACCGAGGCAAGCGTAGTAGATGAATTTTATTATAGAAAGTAAAGCATAGGGAAAAGAGCAGACTTCCCCAGAGTGGGGGAAAGGGACAGAGCCAATGAGGCAGTGAGGTTTGCCCTTTTTATATGACAACCTCTCCTGGATTGGTCAGTGCTTCCCTGCCCCTGTACCTAGGACACAGGCGTGGGGAATTCTGGTCCAGTCTTTGGTCCATGCCTTACATGTCAATAGAAAGAATGTGGTTCCTTCCTTAGCAGCAGGGAGTGTCTGCATCTGGGCCTATCTTGTCAGACCTTTATTAGCATTGGGGCGTGTCTTTGCCTTCTCAGGAAAGATGACCATCAGCTAATTTTCTCCTCTTCAACCCACACTGTTCTGCCTACACTGACTGCCTAACTTTTTCTGCCTCACTTTCACTTAAGAATATCCTAGATAAAGCAGTAAAAATCATTAATTTCTTAAATCTCAATCTTTAGGGGCTATTTTACATGATGAAATCATAAGTAGACATAAGCATTTCTAGTCAAAGTACAATGAGTGTCTCTAAAAAAGCACTTGTGAAATTGCTTGAGTCGCAAGCTAAACTAGCCACTTCTTTTCATTGTTCTTATTTAAAAGAACAATGAAGGGGTTGGGGATTTAGCTCAGTGGCAGAGCGCTTGCCTAGCACACACAAGGCCCCAAGTTTGGTCCTCAGCCCTGAAAATAAATAAATAAATAAATAAATAAACAAACAATGAACAGAAAAACTGATGATTTAGATGTGGACATATGGCAGACATTTTCTTGAAAAATGAACAATATCACTTTAAGGAAAACAACAAAAGGTATTTGTTGCCAGTAGTATTCAAGGTTCAAGTGAAAATTAGACTTGTAGAAAATTTATATCCTTCACATTAAGCTTGACAACTCGACAATGCTTAAGATTTTTCTGATGATATCAGTGGTGATGTTAATAGATGTGACTTTTTTATATCATACAATGTGTTCACCTTTGGAATATTTCCATAATTCTGTGAACAAATATTTTCCCAATGGTCAATGAATGATGCTATATAATCAAATCTTTCAAAGGGGTCATTCAAAACACAAGATAGACCAATAGATTTTAGTTTAACAGACTGCAAACTATTCATTGACATGACTTCAAATTGTAAATAATTTTTTACAATAACATGTAATATGTTAGTTGTTATTTTAAACAAAAAACTTTAAATTTCTCATTTTTAATTTTTTTAGTTTTAATTTTGAATATGATATATATTGACAGGTATGTACCTAAAATTTATATAAACAAAAGTTCTTTGGGGACCACAATTATTTTAAGAGTTCAAAGGATCCTGACAACAAAAAGTTTGAGAAACATTCTCCCAGGGTAAAAACAACAAACTTAATACTTTTTTATAGTTCTGAGAATAAACCCAGGGTCTCATGCATGCTACGCAAATGCACTTCCACTAAGTCATACCTCAACACCAAAAAGCAGATTTTAGAAAGAAGAATATTCTCGGTGGCCCATTGTTGCCCTTCAGTCTTTCCTTTCCTATTTTTTTTTCCTTTTTTAAAAGAGATATGGACAGTGAGAGAGAGGGAGAGAATCAACTTCATTTAGTTTTTCATGTGGCCTTCATTGCTCTGAGACTTCACTCTGTATGTGGTGGTGGGGTTTGAACTCACATATTGGTGCGTGCCAGGCAAGCGCCATAAGCACTGAGCCACTGCTCCAGCCCATAATCCCTGCTTTTAACCTTTAAAAAATACCAGTCTAATTCTTCCATCCATTAACCATTTTTATCTACTTTCCCAACACATCACTCAGTTTGAGGTCATGGTCCTATAGCCAGAGGAAGTTCTGCGCTATCAGGCTGGGACCTGCAACAACACTATCTTCTCATTCTAATGAGTAGACTTTATTACTACAATGTTTTAGAAATTATTAACAACTGTGGTTATTCTTCTATGACTCTAATCCATTCTTATTTTCAAATGCATTATGTTTTATTATCTAAGCTGTTCAAGCAGAAAGATGAATACTAGGAACTCTCCTAGTCAATAAAATTTCATTAGATCATCTCTATGCATACATTGAACTTTAATTAGTGTGTTTTCAAAATGACGTGTAAACACATTAAAATGAGTAAGTTATTCTGGTCCTAGTTAGTGGAAGTAAACAGAAATTTATATGTATGAGCAAATAATATTCTAAATGGAACATCCACATGCCTAGCTTGGCATGGCAGTGCAAATGTATTAACACAAAAATACCATGCTGTAGATACATGTACATGATGGATCTTTCCTGTTTTCTGACTCTTCAGTCAACCCATATTTGAGTTAAGTAAATTTTCTCTGCTCTGATTATATCTTATAATACTGGAATTATTTCATTTCTAAGACATGTTGCCAGCATTTTTGAACTTCAAATAGCATTTTCCATTTCATAAGTACGTTTAAAAATCATTCTGACAGATACAATGGATTGACGGATAAGACATCTATTCCAACATATTTCTAGCAGAGGTTGTAAAGACAAAAGCTGTATTTCTTAGACTTCCAGAAGCTAGGGTTCTGGGCTGATTGAGGTTCAATCTATCAGATGCAATCATGTGGGACTTGGTTTTACAATGGAGTTCACTACAGTGAGAACAGGCACAAGGCGTCATTTTGCTGGTCCAGATCATGTTAAATCTAACGGAGGCTGCTGTGGTGTGATTCTGGAGCCAACACCTTGAGAAACACTCCTGACTGAACAGATAGTTTCTTCTCTTTCTTCCTCTCTCTCTGTCTCTCTCTCTCTCTTTTCTTTCTTTCTTTTTTTTTTTTTTTTTTTTTTTTTTTTTTTTTTTGGTACCAGGGATTAAACCCAGGGGCGCTTAACCACTGAGTCACATCCCCAGCACTTTTTATTTTTGTTTTGAGACAGGGTCTCACTAAGTTGCTTAGGTCCTTGCTAAGTTGCTGAGGCTGGCTTTGAACTCACGACCCTCCTGTCTCAGCCTCAGTCGCTGGGATTACAGGTGTGTACCACAGCGCCTGTGAACAGATGGTTTATTGATCATTGCAGGAGCATCAGCACAATTCTATGGGGGCTTCAGGAATAAATCCAGGGAAGCTCAGCTTAGGAGCTCTTTCTTCAGTTCCCTGTACTAGTGATTCTGTAAGCCACTTCAAATGCCGCAATGCAACCCTTACTTCTGTTCTTGCTAGCCAGTCAGTTCTGTCATCTCAACAGTGGGCAAGACTTTCATTCAAGACATTAGCCATCAGACATGATACTAGGTTTAAAATTTTTGTCTTTACCCGTACCACAATTATAGTACATGTAGCTGGCATCATTTAATTTCCATCTAAATTTAGAGAATATATACCAGAAGTTGATAAGTCAATATAGAGACGGGGATTGTTTCTCAGCAAATGTATTAATAAAAATAGGTGTTAGGGTTTACTGGGAGAGCTACTACACAGACCGTTCCCTGATTATAGTTCATGCATCCTGAAGAAACAAAACAAGTGCTTTCACATACATTGTCTCAGTTGCAATTTACAGCAATCACAAAGCAGAAAGGAAAAGAATTATCATATCCACATTAAAAATGAAAGAACTAAACTTCAAAGGAGCTCAATAATTTGCTCCAGGTATGAAAGATAAAAGGCAGAAGCAAGAGTAGGACATAGGGCATCTGTCTGCTACTCCAGTGCTCGCTCTTATTATCTGAAGCATGTATATACATTTAACCAAAAAACCCCATGTACCTACTATAACAGGATCATAAGTTGCTAACCATACCCATTTTCTTTTCCAGATCCCCAGTTTTATTGGAGTCAATAATACTTCTAATTACAAAATATCATTTCCCATTCTCCTCTAAGTATAGGTAGGGCCAAATTCTACCCAAGGAAGTACAAGCAGAATGTTGAATGGGAACTACTGAGAAGGTGCTAAAAAGAAGCTAATCGCTAGTAGAATTCTTCTGTCTTTGATTCCTCCTTCTTGCTCCTTGGAATGCAGATGTGTTGGCAAGAGCTCAGAGAGCCATACTGAGTGATGAAACAACTTAGAGACATGATGTCACTTGCTAAGATGGAGAAGAAAAAGAGGAATTCTAGATCAGTGGCTTTACAGAAATACAGTGCTACTACTGGATTTCTTACCTTCAGACTTTTTTAACATAACAAAATAAATATCTTCTTAGGCTACTGTGATTTGGAGTTTCCAATTACATGCAACATATTTTTTTTTCAGGGCTGAGGACCGAACTCAGGGCCTTGCGCATGCTAGGCAAGCGCTCTGCCACTGAGCTAAATCCCCAACCCCCATACTGCATATTTTAATCTTGATGTACATAATTTCCCCAAATATTTCTATTTTAAGGTTATACTTTTTTAAAACAAAAGCTTTCACCAATAAGTAATCAGAGAATGGAGTAATGATCTCAAGATAATAGCAGTCTCAAGACATAGTCAACCTTTGGACATACTGTTAGATCCATATTAAATTTTGAAAAGTAAAGCTCGATCCTCCTATACATAGCTTTATGAATAAGGACTTCAATTAAGCCTGTGTGTTTTACATATTTGAGTCCTCCTAAAACTGGATACAGAAGTACTTAGCAACAGGGCCTGGAGCAGTGGCTCAGCGGTTATGCTGCTTGCCTGGCATGCTCAATGACGCGAGTTCAAACCTCAGCACCACGTACACAATGGAGTGTGGGAGCAAAGAAAGTGAGGTGAAAAACTTTCTCTCTCTCTCTCTCTCTCTCACTGTCCCTCTCTCTTTAAAAAAAAAAAAGTACTTAGCAACATAGGTAACCTTGAGCAGAAGTCATGTGGGTAGTTACTGGGCATAGTCCTGAGAAACACTCTTGTACACGTGGGCTCATGTCTGATATATATATCATGGACAGAAGAACCATTAACTGCTGGCCACTGGACCTGCACACATCCATGGCTATGAGCAGACATTGTTTTGTTTTGTTTTGGTGTTTGTTTATTTTTATATAAAGAGAGAGAGACAGTGAGAAAGAGGATCAATTTTATTTAGATTTTCGAATTCATGTCCTTGTGCATGCCAGGCAAGTGCTGTAACCACTGAGCTACCGCTCCAGCCCCTGACTGGTTTTCTTTATGTTCCAAGGTTTCTGACTCAGATCTGTGAGACTGAGGCACAGTCATTCTTGCCGAAAGCTGGGAGGGCAAATGAGACCCTTTCTTCACACGGTTCTCTGGATGTCACATGGAGAACTTGGTTTGAAGGTTGCATTTGACCACAGTGCCCTCGGTCCATGAACCTTTGTACCAACACTCCAGGGGTTCTTAAGTTGTACCCCTTTGGCAGTCTGGTAGACCCCTTTCAGAAAAAAATGTTTTTTAATCTATAAAATAAGACATATGAGATTATAAACCAGGTGTATTGAAATGTGGTTATCAAACTATCTTTTGAATTTGATATTATAATATATGCTTCTTTATTAAGGCACTAAATTGCAAGATGTCACCGTAGGTCTAATAATTACCAGGATCTTAAAGTAGAAAGGAGGATAAATGATATTTTGAGACATCAGCAACAACTGTCATGTAATACTAAAGATAGCATCACAGGTAAAGTTAGCTCTATTGTGGTGTGTGGCCTACATTCAGAATGAACGAAAATACTAAATTTCAAGTAGAAATTAAGAAAAATATGTGTCTTTTTATCCATCAAGTCCTCAGAATTGAGAACCCCTTAAGTCTAACCACAGATCCATAGACTCTCAAGTTAAGAAAATGGCTTTAAATCAAGAAAGAATCCTTACAGTCCCACATTCCATCAGAGACGACTCAAGAATTTTGTTTTGTGAGAGGGTTAGAAGCCTGGCAGGATCGGTCCTCAATGTTAGCACCTTTCACAGTTCAGAAATCTAGTGGATGCTATAAGGTATGAGTGTCTGATTTTAGTCATTGTCATCCAGAAAAGCCGGTGTTATAAAATGTTCTCTGCAAATGGCATTGGATTGCAATTATAGGCCAATACATGGATTAAAGGAAAATTGAACTACCAGCTAGACCCTTGAGCATCTTTTTAATGGAGGAATGAGACCCAGGAAAATGGCTATGCATTTATTCTGTATAGGTTACGTTATGGCCGATTTGCAGACAAAAGATTTCAGTCTCAAAGGCCTTATTTAGGGCATCCCTTCTAACACTAAAATATAAAATGAAACTAAGAAAAATAATAAAAATGAAATTCCTTTAAAAATCCCCATAAACATTAAACTCCAAGCTCGCCCCAAAATCCAATTTAATAAAACACATTTCTGTAATAAAGCAGTGCTTGACAAGAACAATACAAGGAAATAGTTTTGGTATCATTATCTACTATTAAAGAGACATACACAACTAAAATATAATGAAACACTTACCACAAAGAATATGTTTTGAATTGTTTTCAAAGCCAGAGAACATTTTAAAAGGCAGCCTTAGTGTTACTTACAACAATGGACTGTGACCTAGTCTTGGAATCATTTTTGAAGTTTATCTTCAAATCCATTCAGTGAAATGAAGAAAAATCAAAAGAAAGTAAGTCTGAATTTAAAACACATGATTAAGTAGCTTAAAATTTGAGGGTAAGGTTATCTTTTAACTGAAAAAGACATATACTCCTGAGATAGTTTGTCATCTGAAATTTCATCAACAGATGTAGAAATCATACAGAAAGTTTGTGGATGCAACCTGGCAATTCTGAACACCCAAACACACCACACAACTTAGTAATGTGGTGAGAAATCTATTTTAAACTTTTGCTCTGCCACACAATCAACCATCTGACCCTGGGCAGGTTACTTAGCCTCTCCCGATCCTAAGTTTCCCCCATTCTTCCTCCGCCCCACCCCCAAAAAAGTTAAACCAATTAAGGATGATGCAGGGTGCAGTGGAACACTCCTGTCATCCCAACCACCCAGAAAGCTGAGGCAGGAGGCTTGCAAGTTCAAGGCCAGCCTGTGCAATTTAGACTCTGTCTCAAAATAAAATGAAAAGATCTGGGGATGTGGTTCAGTAGTAGAGGGCTTACCTAGCATGCACAAGGCCCTAGGTTCAATTCCCAGGACCAAAGGGTATGGGGGGGAGTCTCTTCTAACTCTAAATCACTTGAACAGGAGCATTTGAGCCAGAGCATTAGTGCTGACAACATGGCTGGGGGAGGCAGAAAAAATAGGAAAAGCAAAAACACTGAAAATGGCCACCTGAGCAACAGGAATAACTGGGTGGCTGGGAGAGTAACGACAGCTGTAGGAAAGTCACACTTGCCACCAGATCCGAGTTATATAGTCCAGAGGAGGTCCCCAGTGCAAAGCCAGAATAAATGCCAACCGCCACCATTGCCACCTCCCACTTAAATTCATGCACAATGACAAGGTGATCTAAATGAAGAAGGCAAGACTATCAATAAGTGTTAAGTTGACACTTAGACCCAACTAGCCAGGCACAGGGGGAGTGTCACAGGTGACAAAATTCCATTTCAACTCCACCCAGACACAGGCAGAAACTATATTTATACTCACTTTAAGAAACATACCCGCTTGCCCAAATTTGGTCCTGAGCTGTCACAGCAAAGATATTCATACAGATCATCCCCAGTGAGAGACTGGTGCAGCCTTGCCCCTCCAGAAGTGAAGCATATCTGGGACCTCATAAGATTTAAATATCATGTTTCGTTTTGTTTTTACCCAAGAAACAGTAATAAAAGAAGTAAGGTACAGGGGGACCTTTGAAAGATTTTGTAGTGCACATGAAGTTTTTTTAAGATTTACCTCTCTTTAGGCTGGGGATGTATTTCAGTAATAGAGTGTTTGCCTAGCACGTGAGAGGCCCTGGGTTCAAAATGAGAGGGAAAAGAATCTTACCTCCTCTTGCATTTTCACCTCCCCTTCCCAGGGCACATTTTCTCTCCATTCCCTGCCTAGATGACCAAAGCTCCCCAATAGGAATTCCTAAAACTCCCACTACTTATAATGTACCTCTTTATACTTCTCATCTCATACACCTCACCTCTCCTAAGAATTTCCTTTCCTTCAAAGTCTTAGCAAAGCAATCTGATTAAACTAATTTGCACCAAGTGTAAATGAAAGACTTCCTACTTCAAGGAACCCTCCAGATGAATGCGTGATAGGAACCATGTGCTATGGAAAAAATATTTTGAGCCAAATGCATTGCATCTTTGAGCTAGTCCTGTAGGAGCCCAGAAAAATAAAACTCTCACCCTCTCCTGTTGGGAGAAAAAGAGGAAGGAACTGGAAACCCATGGTTTTCTCCGAAACATCAAAGGGGTAATTATATACCCAAACTCCTCTCTTGGCTAGGGTGAGGGGCACTCCATGAACCAGGTATTCTTTGAGGCCCTCAGTTTATCAGTGCTATGACCACAAAGTATTAGGAATCAGAACACAGTGATGATGGCTGATTCCTCCATTAGTCGGGGGAGAAGATGAGCAGTAACAACGTCTTGCCATGGCTCCCTGTCTTTGCCAGAAAAACACAGCTACCTTCCTTACCCACACTGGTTGTGTAGCAGATCCATGAGCCTTAAAAGAGGCCCTCAGAGCAATTTCCTATTCTTCAGTTTATTTATCTCTTCCTTGGCTTGGTTGAGTTATACTAGTTAACATGAACTACTTACCATTTGTGCCTTGTCTTGCAGCACAATGATAATTACAGCCACCATCAAATACATGCCTGACTTTATTAGAAGTGTTCTTTGATTAGAATCCTAAACTGTTCACAGATAATCATATTTCATAATATATTGCTAAAGTAACATGATCATCCACATACAACATTTTTTAAAATGAGGGGAATCATTAATTAAGAGGTCAGTTTGTAGACCCAACTTTGATTATAATTAGCTGTGTGATTTTGGGGCAATTCCCATAGTCTCTTTGAGACTCAGCTTCCTAAAATATAAAAGGAAGTAATTGAACTAGAAAGCTCTCTAATTTATCATCCATCTCTAAAATTCTGTGATGCTATGATTACATAGCATAGATACTGAGAGTTCTTGAACATTATTAAGAAAATACTTAAGAAACTTTTATAACCTCATGCAATTATTATAAGAGTTAGCTAAGCTATGTTACGCTAACCTACCATTCACTGGGCATCAGGTCTATTCTAGGCACTCTGCCAGGTGTTTCATTCCTTGGTCTCATTTAATCTTTGTTAACAAAACTGAGAAGCAGATACTGTTATCCTGATGTTACAGTTTTAGAAGAAATGTGAGGCTCAGAGTTCCCAAACATAGCAGCGATGGAATTCAGATAGTCCACCTCTCTCTGGTTCTGTGTTCTTTTTTAAATTTTATTTTTAACTGACAAATAATAATTGTAGGCAGTATATCTTTGTGGGGTCTATATAACATGGCTTTTTTGTTTTGCTTTTTACAGTTCTAGGGATTAAACCAAAGGCCCAGCACAAGTGTTCTACCACTGAGCTACATCCCCAGCACTTTTATAAATTTCAGTTTGAGACAGGGTCTCATTAAATTACCTAAGCTAACCTGGAACGTGTGATCTTCCTGCCTCAGACTTCTGAGTACCTGAGCTTATAGGCATGCACTATCTAGTGTGATGTTTTAATATACGTTTACATTACGGAATTATTCAATTAAGCTAATTAACAAATCCGCCCTAGATATTTATCATTTTTGTGGTTAAAAATATTTTAAGTCTACTTTTGTCCTAATTGTTTTTTTTATTGTATGTTTTATTTTTTAAAGGGGGGGGCCTGGAGCAGTGGCTCAGCGGTTATGGTGCTTGCCTGGTATGCACAAGTACGCAAGTTCCAACCCCAGCACCACATACACAACGAAGTCTCAGAGAACCAAGAGCCACATGGAAAACTAAATAAAATTGATTCTCTTTCCCTCTCTCTCTCTCTCTCACTGTCCCTCTCTCTTTAAAAAAAAAGAGAGAGAGGAACAGAGAAAGAGAGAATCAATGAATCAATTTTTATTTAGTTTTTCATATGACTTTCATTGTTTCGACACTTCATTGTGTACATGCTGCTGGGGTTCGAACACGCATCCTCGCACATGCCAGGCAAGCACCGTAACTGCTGAGCCACTGCTCCAGCCCTTTATGGTGATTTTTTAAAATGTATAGTGCATCACTGCTTACTACAATCACCATTCTGTGCAATATATTATAAATCTTATTCCTCCTAACTGAAATTTTGTAACCTTTGATCAACATCACCCCTTTTCCCATTCACCCTCCTCCCCTAGTCTCTATTAATTACTGTTCCACTCAGCTTCTATGAGTTTGACATTTAAAAAAAAAAAGAAGAGAGAAGGACAGTGAGAGACAGAGAGAATCAATTTTTTATTGAGTTTTTCACATGGCTTTCGTTGCTCCGACACTTAGTTGTGACACTTAGTTGTGTAAGTGGGTGCTAGGGTTTGAACCCGTGTACTTGCACATGCCACGCAAGTGCCTTAACCCGCTAAGCCACCGCCCCAGCCCTGAGTCTGACATTTTTTAACTCCACATATAAGTGAGATTGTAATAGTACAGTATTTGTTTTCTTATGTCCTTATTTCATTAGCATAACATCCTCTGGTTTCACCCATACTCGTACAAGAAAGAACTTCCTTATTTTCAAGGGTGAATAGTATTCCTCTGGGTATGTAGACCACATTTTCTTTATGTATTCACCTGAGATAATTGGCGGGGTTGTTTCTATACTTCAACTATTGTGACTAATACTGCGATAAACATGAGATTGCAGATATCTGTTTACCATACTGATTTTAATTCCCCAAAACCTGTGTCATCAAATTACATTGTGACACCTCCACAATAACTTTGAGTAACATAAACAGAGTAAGAGATTAGTTTGAATCTGCCCCAAATTTGATGTACATCCTGGAATTCATCACTGCTGTGTATATTTTTAAGAGCATTTTCTTTAATTAAGTACAAAGGACCTCTACTCTCCAAGCACATCACCTAGAGACCATTTATTTCACCCACTGCTCTGTTTTGCTGCCAGTCTCTTGTCTCTCTCCTCAGCAATGGTGAGGCGGATTCCTTTTCCTCGGGGAAGAGAAATCCATGGTTTGTTGCCTTTGCCTATAAGAAAAATGTTGGAGAGACGGGTTGCAAAACTGTTGCCATTGGCATCCTTCACATGAACCACATCAAAAGAGCCAGGATGTCTCTCTCTGTTGGTGATCATGCCAATTCTTCCCAAGTTAGCACCTCTGGTCACCATACACAGGTTACCAAACTTGATGAAATCCGTGATCTTGCCAGTCTCCAAATCAATCTGAATGGTATCATTCTCCTTGATGAGGGGATCAGGGTAGAGAATAGTACGAGCATCGTGAGTCACCAGATGAGGGATTTCTTTTGTGCCCACAAAAATCTTCCTCACTTTGCACAGCTTGTACTTGGCTTCCTCAGGTGTAATACGATGTACAGCAAAGCGACCCTTGGTGTCATAGATCAGAGGGAAATGCTCTCCAGTCTTGTCAATGCTGATGACATCCATAAAACCAGTCGGGTAGGTTATATCGGTTCGGACTTTGCCATCAATCTTAATGAAGCACTGCGTGCAAATTTTCTTCACTTCCTCTCCTGTCAAGGCATATTTAAGTCTGTTCCTTAGAAAAATGATGAGAGGAAGGCATTCTCTCAGCTTGTGGGGACCAGTGGATGGACGAGGAGCAAACACACCAGTCAATTTATCCAGCATCCAGTGCTTTGGAGCTGCTACCCGATTCAGGTGCTTCTTGGGACCAGGAGCCATGACTGCTCTAGACACGGAAAGAGTGTTGTGTGTATTTTTAATCTGCCCTCTCCTCTTCCTTTTTATCCTTCTTCTTCAACTATATTCCCCTATCAATTGATTTTTTAACAATCTGCTTCTTTCTTGTAAAATTAAAAATTTTAATGGCTACCAATATTTCTCTTAATGAAATTAATCTGTTCTTAAAATATCAAAAAAATTGAAATTTTTCTCATTTATACTAAAAAATCAAAAGTCATATAGAAATGTCCTATAATGTCTTATAATCTATCTGCATTAAGAGAATTAAGTGTTGTGTGGTCCATGGGCTTTGGACCTAGATAGATGGAGTTCACACATCAGCTCTGCTGGTGAAACTGTCTGTGACTCGGGTTTGGCTACTGAACTTCACTAGTTATAGGTTTACCCATTGATTAAATAGTTGTGATGATACCTGCTTCACTAGGTAAAATAATAAGGGCTGAAGTTAAGTGAAGAATTATTATAATAAGAACCGACATTTTTTGGATGCTGACTAGGAATCAATAAGTGTGCTAAAGCTTTTACTGCATTACCTGATTCATCTTCACAACTGTATATGAACTAGGTCCTGCTATTATTCCCATTTTACAGATGACAAATCTAAGTAATAGCAAGATTGAGTAACTTTTCTGGGTCATTTAGGTACAAAATGGCAGTGTAGTCTATCTTCAGGCAACGATACAAAGAAAGACTCTGGCACAAAAGAGAAAACTCCATAAAGATATATTTCGTTCACACCTATAAATGTTTTAAGACAATTGTAATAAGAAACTGGTCAACATATTATTTGCTGAGGTGAATTTAATTTCCTGCTTTAAAAGTCATAAATTTCGTAGAGAACATTGTACTTGAATGTTGGAAAGTATAGAATGGCCCAATTCACACAAAGATAAGGTTTGTTTTAGATAGCATGCCCTAGAGCATTCACCAAAAATATTGCCAACCATTTATCAAGTGAGTGACAAGCTTGTGAGAGTATGTGGGTGTGTGTGGGGGGGTGTGTGTGTGCACACGTATGCATGATAGAGAGAGGGAGAGCAAAACAATTTGTTCTGACATTTGGTAAATAGATTATTGCTGCCAGGCATGGTGGTCCACGCTTGTAATCTCAGGATTTAGGAGGCTGAGGCAGGAAGATGGCAAGTTCCAGGCCAGCCTAGGCAACCGTCAAGACCTTGTCTCAAATCAAAATAAAAAAGAGCTGGGAATGGAGTTCGGTGATAGAGTACTTGCCTAGTGTACATGAGGCTCTGCGTTCAATCCCCAGTGCAACAATAAATCAATAAGTAGACTACTGCAAATAATTTAGTCTGAACTTAACTTTTGAGCTTAAAAGTAATGTATGAACCAGGGTTATTCATATTTTTAGGGGGAAATATTTAAGCATTGGAGACTATCATTAAATTTGTTACTCAATTTTTCTCAACAGATAATAATCCTCCTACAAAAGAAAAGATACAAAAGGGAAGAGAATAAAGTGGAAAAAGGAAAGAAAGAGAAAGGAAGGAAAGAGAAAAAGAGGAAGGAAGACAGCAGAGGGGGCTGGGAGGAAGGAAAAAGGATCCAAGACTAAACCAAAAAAAAAATCCAAGTCAGTCTGGAGCAGTGGCTCAACGGTTATGGCACTTGCCTGGCATGCATGAGGACATTGGTTCGAACCCTAGGACCACATACACAATGAGGTGTCGGAGCAACGAAAGCCAAATGAAAAACTAAATACAATTGATTCTCTATTTCTCTCTTTCTCTCTTTAAATAAAAAGAAAAAATCCAAGTCAATAAAAAGAATGTTTCTATTAACGATGTCTATCAAATACTTCAAAGATAAAAAGAAATGAAAAATCTTACTGAGACAAGAACATGCTATTCACATATTCAGCATGTAATATTAAAATTCAGGTATATATTCTGTAACTCTGAGAACGAACCAGTCTTGTCCTGCAAAACGGAATGGGAAGTGAGTGGTTTTGTCAAAAATGAAATCCATCGCTTATAAAAAGAATGAGAAGAAGAGTCCGCAAGCTTGTGGATGTGGAAAATTCGATGAGCAATGCGACAAGACAGTGTATGTGGGAGGCAAAGGTTGCCCCTTCTAGTTTGAAATCATCAGTTTGGGGCTTTGTTTCAGCCTGCTGCTTAAGTTATTATGTGGTTTAGGGTAAATTATTTAACTCTTTAATGCTTGGAGGGCTAAGCCTTACCAGAGGGAGAGTCTAGTCCCTCTGCCTTCTGCGCTTGGCTTCTCTAGGGCAAACAAGATATCCAGCTCCAGAACAAGGCTCAGGAAGAGGCCTTCCAGGAAGACTCAGATACAGATCTACTGCTGGAAGACTAAGAAAAGGATTGTCTGGCCAGGATCTGTAAGGACCTCATCTCCAAGACCAAGAAAATCTGACCAGAAGCCACCCACCAGGGGCCGGCCTGCCTCTTCCTATCTCATTCTGTCTCTTAGGCTTTAGGTTTTTTCTCTCTCTTTTATTTTTTTTTTTTTAAGAGAGAAG
>PVKS010022183.1:0-34091 GCA_004027875.1 Aplodontia rufa | reverse complement strand
AAATGAAAACAGAAAAAAGCTGCTACAAACTAGATCTGCAAGTTAGTAAACTGAATTCGATCTTCACATTTGTTAACCCTTCTCCCCAGAACATGCATTCTCCAGAGTCCCTACCACTCCTTAACTAATCTCACTTATTTCATCCACTTTTCCACCATGGGATCTGAGTCTACATCATTTGGTAAAGAAAACAATACCTGTGATTCTAACAATAGTATACTATCTATGAGGTTATTCATCCAATTTTTGACTTATATGGCTGCCTTACCCAAAGTGGCTGAATAATGGTTCCTAAAGATATCAGGTCTTAAACTGTAATTGTTTCCTAATTTGGGGGTGAAAAAAGTCTTTGCAGATGTGATTCAATTAAGAATTTTGAGATGGGGAGATAATTCTGGATTATCTAGAGGCCTATTAAAACAATCATGTGTCCTTAGAAGAGAGGCAGAGCAGATTTGACACACATGCACGTGATTTGAAGACAGAAGCGAGTTTTGAAGATGCTGGCCTTCAAGGCTGGAGTATGTGGTTATAAGGCAAGGAATGCTGACACCCAGAAAGTGGAAAAAAACGAGGAATGAACTCTCCCCTAAGGCTTCTGAAACGAGCACATTCCTGCTGACATCCTGACTTTGGACCAGTGAAACTTATTTCTGGACTTGTGGTCTCCAGAATTATAAGAAAATACAGTAAATGTGTATTGATTTAAGCCACTGAATTTGTAGTAATTTGTTGTACAGCAGTCATTGTAACTGATACAATACCTAATAATCAAGTCCTCCTGCTATGAAAGAAAATTCCACATACAGTTGAAGAGGGAAATCTGTAGTAATTTTGGTAAGTAGCAAGAGAAAAATCAATGGAGACAGTTTCTTTTTATAACTAGCTAACAGGATTAGCTGCCTATTAGCTCTATAAAAAAAAAGTACTATAACTAAAATGGTAGTTCTATATAAATTCAGCCTATCAGTTTAAATTCCAAGGGGGGAAATATGAATGGTATCCAGGTATACTGAAGAGTCAAGTAGTATCTAGTCACACTATTTTTGGGCAAACAAGAGAAAATTGCCATCCTTTAAACAGCAGAAACAAAACTTAAGGAACTCAAACATAACAGGTTCTGAAATAAAAACTATTAACTTTTAAAAAGTACTGAAGAACATTTCCATTTGAAAGATTCAGCATACAAGAAAATTAATGACTTACAGATAAAAAAATTAAAGAAAACCTAGTTTATAAAGCAAGATGAAATATAAACTAAAAAGTATTAACAGAGCTAAGAAAAGAAATTTAAGAGATAAAAAAATCATTGGGATATTTCAAATGTCATGAGAAGCAATAGTGAGAAGTGAAGAACTGACAGCAAATAATCTGCAAGAGTTTTATAAAAACATAAGACAGACATTATCCAGTATGCAAATAAGCATAAAAAGACAAATGTGAGTAGACTGGAGGAAATACACAGAAAATGAACATCCAAAGGCTTAATGAATGTACTGTAAAAAGAAAACCAAACAATTAAAAAAGAAATTAAATTCCTAAGAAATTAATCCTAAATTGAAGATTATAAATTTGACTTGAAGGATTCACCAGGTAGCAAAATGAATTGACTAGAAACAGACCAACTTCAAATCATAAATTGGTAAAAAAATAATGAATTGTAAGAAAATAATTCACACAATATATGCCAAAACTAAATGATAAAAAAAAAACAAATCAGGTTGGCCTCAGCCGTCTTTGTAACTTCATATGACAGGCAATAATGAGGTAATGCCTATAAATGTTTGTATATTACAATAATTCTACACTCGGCAAAGTCATATGTGAAAGCAAGAGAAAGACATTATCAAATATGCTAGTACTAAGTGTTATTATCCATGTGTTCGTCTAACAAACATAAAGACAGATTCATGTAACTGAGGGTAATTAAAACAAGAAAGTCAAAGAAAAAAAGGAAAAGGATGAAATGATATAGATCACATTATCTGATGTTAATACAATAGCAGATACTGGTAACTAATGAAAGAAGAAAATCTCAAACATCTGGAAACTGTTCAAAAAGCATGCTCCTAAGCTACTTCACATTGAGTTTATTTCTACAATTAATAGGACATTTAGAAATAATTTGAGAAAAAAGGTCCTATCACATTCTATGAGATGTGACCAAAACTTATTCAGGAAAATCCATACTCTGGCAGTGGGTGGGGGAGTGTTGAGGAAAACAGTATCATCAAATATCTGACTCGGAACCCAAAACAATGAAAATAATAAACATTCAACTCAACAACCAAAAAATATACAAAACATAAGAAAAGCTAAAAGAATATATTATTAAATATTAAGGCAAGATTTATGTAGGAGAAAAACGTACAAAATGTAACCAACTGGTTAGTCTAATTGAGAAAAATAATTATTTAAAATTAGAAACCAAATAGGTTATATACCTCACTGACAGAATTTACTTTTAAAAATTTTACTAAAACATAGCCATATAATTGTGTTAACAAATTTGAGAATAAGGGGAATTGACACAGTTCTTGGAGAACAAAATACTAATTTGTTTCTCCCAAGAAGTGCTGAATAAAGACCAGTAAGTCTGGAACAAGATGAGAAAGGTATCCCCTCAAAACACTTCAGACCTCATGAAACAGGAAAACCTTGAAATGGATGAAGAACATTCAGGTTAAGAGACCAAAGAGATGACAACAATGTAATATGTAATTGTGAACTGGCTTCTGTGGGGTATGGAGTGAAGGGGTGGGAGAGGGAGGACTGCAATAAAAAAAACATTACTGGGACAACTGATTAAAACCTATCAGTTATATAACCATCATATAAATGTTACACTTCTTAAATTCGATAATTGAACTATGGTTATATAAGACAATGTTTGAGTTCTTATTCTTAGGGGACATACATTTAAATATTTAAGAGTAAAGGATCAAGATGTGTGGGCTGAGTCTTGGGCTCAGCAAAACTAAAAAATAACAATGTGTACGGATGTGCCAAGAGAATATCTACATTCAGAAACTAGAAACACACATAGGGAAATAAGAGTTTATAAGACAAATGTGACCAAATGTTGATAATTTGTCATTTAGGAAAATCTCTCTCATAATATCATCTTTGTACTCCTTTTTGCAACTTTTGGATTATTTTTAAAATAAAATTAAAAATAAAAGTGCATCAAGGCAAGACAATTCTAGACTTTTTTTTTTTTTTTAAGAGAGAGGGACAGTGAGAGAGAGAAAGAGAGTATCAATTTTATTTAGTTTCCCATGAGGTTTTCATTGCTCCAAGACTTCGTTGTGTACATGGTGCTGAGGTTTAAACTTGCATACTCTCGAATGCCAGGCAAGCGCTGTAACCAGTGAGCCTCTGCTTCAGCCCCAAGACCAATCAATATCTTTTAATTCCTAAAGGAGTTGTTATGGTTTGGATATGAAGTATCCCCTCTCAAAGTACATGCGTATGACAACCTAAGAATTTTCAGAGGTGAAATGATTGGGTTATGAGTTTTAATCTCATCAGCACCGTAATCCAATGATACAGAATAACTGGGCAGTAACTTATAGGCAGGTAGTGTATGCCTGGAGGCGGTAGGTCACCGGGGATACTTAAGCCTTTGGGGCTAGTATTGTGTTGCTGGTGACCAGAGGCCTCTCTCTTTTGCTTCCTTTTTACCATGTCTTCAGCGGTTTTCCTTCTCTGCACCTTTCTACCATGATGTTTCCGAGTCCCAGAGCAATGGATTCAGCCATCTATGAACCTATATTTCTGAAACTGTGAACCCCAAAACTTTTCCACCTCTACATTGTTCTTGTCGGGTCTTTTTATCACAGTGATGGAAATGCTGACTAAAACAGAAGCGTACTACCACATAACTTCCAAATTACCTAATTACCTAAGAGATCACAAACATAAAAAAAAAAAAACTTCATTCTTCTTTCTGCAGATCTACCGTAATCCTGACACAAAATTTGGTGAAGACAGCCATAAAAATATAAAACTGTCATTCAAACATGTTCATTAACACAGATGTGGAAAACCCTAAGTAAAATGTATGTTACAAATCACCAAGTCCATTTTTACAAATGTAACTGTAAGCCATCTTTTAAAATGTTCGAAGGAGGGGCTGGAGCGGTGGCTCAGTGGTTGCAATGCTTACCTGGAATGTGTGAGGACCTGGGTTCCAATTCCAGTACCACGTACACAATGAAGTGTCGGAGCAACGAAGGCCACATGAAAAACTAAACAAAATTGATTCTTTCTCTCTCACTGTCCCTCTCTCTTCAAAAATAAAAATAAAAAATAAAAAGGAAAACACACCTTGTGGTTATATCATATGCTAAAATTTGGTAAAATTCATTCCTTAATAAAACACATATTTTCCCAGGAAAGAAAAAATGAACAAGGATATCTCCTCTTATTTCTGTAACTTAGCAATGTCTAAAAAGAGTAGCTAATAAGCAAAAAAATACAAAATTATGAAAGATAAACTTGTTATTTGCAGGTAATGACTATGGGGTAATAAACTTAAAACCTAATACTTAAAGGGGAAAGGTTCAACAATAAGGTTATCTGACTATAGAAAATCATAGAAGAAAAAAATGAACAATATACATTTGGAAAATTATGAGACTAAATAAATAGCTCAGAACCTTTCAGAAGAGGGCTTTAGAATAAAAAAAAAACCCACTCCTCTTTCTGAGGTAGAGTCAATATTATAAAAATGAATATCTTTCCTACATCAGTCCATAAATTCAATATAATTACAACTGGTTTTTTTGGTTCCCAGATCTTTATGACATAATTCCAAAATACATATGAAAAAATAAATGGTGAATAGTCAAAACATTCCTAACACGAGAATTTGTAACACCTAGTATCAAAATTTGATTTCAAATTCTGGTATTTTAGAGGTATTGCTGGTACAGAATAAATTTATCAATGAAATAGAACAGAGATTCAACAAATGCTATTTTAACAACTGACCTGATCCACTCCCACCTTCCTGTGGTGAGGGACTGATTCTCTACCTCACACCTTAAAATAAATACCAGGAGATTAAATAAGTTTGAAATACTAATAATCAGACCATATCAGTACATCTAGATGAGTATTTCTATATTCTTATGGCAGAGAAGGACTTTTTAAGGGTGACAGTAATGGTACAAAAGAAAAGATTGACTCCAGAGGAATAAAAAGAAATGATTTCATATGAACAAACTTTTACACTATAAAACCTAGCTCATAAAAACTTGAAAAGCAAACATCTTGCAGTATCTACAATGTATTAAACAGTTAATATTCCAAATAGATTAAAAAAAGCTCTTATGAGACAACAAAAATTAACACTTTAAAGGAAAAAAAGGACCAAAACAGTCAATTCAATGAATAAAATATGCAAATGTCTAATGGTCAACCTTGCTAGCTATTAAATACACATTTATTTTTTACATATTAGCTTTTCTAAGGTAATTTATAATGCCAACTATTGGCAAAGGAGTAAAAAAAAATACTTCACTTAGAAGGGCAAACTGGTATCTTTCTGAAGAATATACTAAAACAGTGAGTAGCGTAAACAGTCCATAGATGTACACTCTTAAGAAAATTAAGACCTGAACAATGCAGTGCTTCTGAACTCCAGGGCCTATTATAAACTAATCTCTCTGTTCATGTTGACCCCCTGACGCAATAGGAGGGTTCTTTAATATAAACATTTATTGCACTGAAAATCAGAAAACAGCAAAATAATGATCCCTTACTTTATAAGGCTAAGCTTAATCTTGTTTAACAAATGCTCTTCTGATAGCTCATGTTTTCTTTTCTTTCTTTCTTTTTTTTTTGGTGCCTGGGATTGAACCCAGGAGCACTTAACCACGGTGCCACATCCCCAGCCCTTACAGGCATGTACCATCAGTGTTTTTTAAACATCCTTATTATTGCAATCCTTAAATCCCCATATCTTACTTTAGTTAGATGTACTAGTTTACTTTTCTTTTCAGAAAGAGATGGATAGAGTGAGAGACAGGAGAGAGAATCAACTTTATAATTATTTTTTCATCTGACCTCTGTTTCTCATACAGTTTTCTTACAGGGTCTCTAAGTTTGCATTTCACAGAGCCAACCTCTCCAGAAAATCCTTTCAATTACCTCAGAACTAAAAATATTTTCCAGATTTTCTGGTTCAATATTCTTTTAACAAAACTCAATTCTATAGGTGAGCTAGTTAAATAGTTTCTTCTTCTATAAAGAGTTCACCTGTAAGACAACTATGAAGATTTATATAGAGGAAATCTTTCATGAAGGAATTTTTGTTACTGAAACAAAGAATACATACACATTTTATAAACTTAGTTTTCATTACTAATAAACATTCAAGTCAGATAAAATGTTTTATCTGTAAAATAATGAATCAATTGCTCTAAAGAAGATACAACCTATTTTCATTATATGCACCTTTTTTTAAAAAAGTTACATACAAAATATCTAGGTGAGGGGCTGGAGCGGTGGCTCAGTGGTTGCAGTGCTTGCCTTGCATGCGCAAGTACACGAGTTCAAACCCTAGCACCACATACACAACAAAGTTTCAGAGCAACGAAAGCCATGTGAAAAACTAAATAAACACTGATTCTCTCTGTCTCTTTCTCACACTGTCCTTTCTTTAAAAAAAAAAAAAAAAAATCTAGGTGAGCTGGTTGAGTGGTATATGCCTATAATCCCAGCAACTAGGGAAGTTAAAACAGGTTTCCAACCAAGTTAAACACCTGCCTCAGCAACTTAGCAACACCAGTCTCAAAATTAGAAAAAAAGAAAAAAAAAGGATATAGTTCAGTGGTAAAGCACCCCAGGTTTGATCCCCAGTACTGAAGGAAAAAATCTAGGCACTATTTGGTTTAAAATATAAAATCTTGGGGCTGGAGCAGTGGCTCAGAAGTTATAGTGCTTGCCTGGCATGCTCGAGGATGTGGGTTCGTACCCTAGCATCACCTACACAACAAAGTGTCAGTGCAACGAAAGCCATGTGAGAAAATAAATCGATTCTTTCTCTCACTGTCCCTCTCTTAAAAATAAAATATAACATCTAAGTTGTCAAATATAGGTACTGTTTCCAATAGTTCACATTTTCCCCTTAAATTTTATAGTGTGTTTAAGTATAGGGCTTTATAACTATATGGGAGTTTCTGACACTGTTGGGGCACTTCTACTGATTGCTCCTAAAATCTCACTAGCAATTCTGATCCAACCAGAAAGCCTCTGATCTAGTAAACCAAGCAGTTTTTCAATTAGCTCCATTTTCCTAGATAACGATAGACTTCTCTAAAGCAGCCCACTGAATATGAGCAGCACTCAGAATAGTCCTCTCCCACTCCAACTTGAAAATCCCAGAAGAATGGTACCATTTAGCCCTCTGGGAGATGTCTTTGAAAAATAATCCCAAGGTTATACTGGTTTCCCACTCTGCACTGGCTACAACCTGAAGATATTGGAACAAAAAGAGCATATTTCAGCTTCAAAATTCATCCACAAACTTCTACAAAGAAAATATCTCAAGGATACTAAATCTTTTCAAAGAAAGGAATTACCCTTTGTGCATATGACTAATTCAAAATTAAGAACTGAAAATTTAAAAAATTTCACCTGTCTTCTCCTACCACATTACAAATCTGCCTCCCGAGCACTCCTTCCCCACTATTTAGGTCTTTCTCTCTCTTAAATGGTCTCCAAGCTGTTTTCTGCTCCACACAAATTCAGTATGTTTGAAATGTTAATACCCCTTTCTAATGCTGTTCTTACCACTTTGCCCCTCCCCAGCCTGAACAATCCCTTCTATGTTCCCTTCTTGTTTTTAATTTTCCCTTTTTCGTGCATTTAGTAAGAGTAAGATAGTAGAATCCAGGCAAGCCAGCTTCAAAAGAAAACCTATTTCGTGAACGCACACAAGCCCGAGTTTGAAAGGCAGAATAGAAATAGCAACTATAGTGGCATTTTAGGCAAAGCTGAGGGGCTACAGAGCAACCCACCTACAATGAAAGCACCAAGAGAGAAGAGGATTAATGGCAAATACTCTTTTAAGTTATAATACTAGTGATGAGATTGATTCTTGGTTTAAATTTGGAAATAGCGCTCCATCACTATTTTCCCAGCTCCAAAAATATTACTCTGATCTTATATAATTTTCTTATATTTTATTTTACATAAAAAGGTGAAAAAGAAATGACAATGGAATATATCTACTAATATGGCCATATACCTACACTATATTTTTTCCAAAGGTTAAAGAAGTTACCTGAAAATTTCTCAGCTGCCAAATACTTCATCTTATAGCCTCAACTAAATATTTATTCAATTATTTACTTACCCTCCCAACAAACCAAACTTCACTCAAATGATTCTAATACAAATGAACTGAAATTGAGGTAAATGTGCCCAAAAGAAAAGCTTAAAAAAAAAATTTCAAAAACTAAAATCCACCAAACCATCCAAAATAAGACAAATTCTATTCTATTTTAAAGATCTTTTTTTTCCACCCCAAAATTGTTAAGAAGTAATTAGTCTTTGCCAAATCAGGTAAAATCCTGGGAGTACTCAAACCAGTCATTTTGTACAGATACTGGCAACAATTTTTGTTTCACAAAGTCCATGTAACAAAGACTTGCCACGGTGGTATTTCCTTCATGTTTCATCCTCTTATGTGCTGTGACTGAATTACATATTATGTAAGGTAGCTGTCTCAAATTTATACAAAGGTATGTTCTGCATAATTTTTAAAAATAAATTTTATAAGTACACTATATAATTGCCTGAAAACTATCAATGCTAAATTTAGTTGGAGGGCTCTAGTGACTATAAAATAGATATTGACCTATTTTCATTAACAATTATGGTAAAATGAAAATACTGAGAAGATTCAGATGGCATAGAGCTTTTTCATCTTTAAAGTTTTCTACAACTGTTCCAGTATTTACAATCTTAATAAGCCTCATCTGCTAACTAATTCAAATGTATCAGTTAAGGATAACTTATCTACAAATTCAGAAGTGGATTTAATTCCTAGTCTGCTGTTTTTTAATCTTTGCATATTTGAAGATGCAGACACCGACTGACCCACAAAATAGCAGCTGACTTCCTAGGCCAATCCATCCTTTTTCACATTTGCTTAAAACAAAACATCTCATGCAGAACATCTTTATTGGTTGAAAAACTTTTATTTTAAGGAAAATGGGAAAAATTAAACATTTAAGATGGGAAATGGTTAATTCACACACAAAATACATGGAGCTTTTTTTTTTTTTTTTTTTACATATTATGAAATCCCCCTGATGGAAAAAGAGACCAATAGCATTTGCCTCTGATAGAATTCTGTTGATATACATCTAACATTCCTCAAGAAAGTCATACTGTGTCTACAAACTATGATGTAAGATATTTTGTGTAGGGAGATGGGTACTGGAGAAGTAAACAAAACCAAAAATAAAAACCTCCTAAACTTGAATAGTCTAAGTGAACTTGGTGGCTCAAAACGAACTTCTCAAGTCCCTACACTTTCCTTGTCTCAAGAAATGGATCTACCATTAGGTCACAGAATCATGTTTTGCTTAGCATAGCATTTACCTATGTGAATTCTCATTTTAGATTTAAGAACCATGAAGGAAGAGATCATACTTTGTTGTTGTTGTTGTTCATAGTATTTAGCATGTGATGACACCTGATAAACGTGGGATAAATAACTGACAACCATCAGCTTGACTTTTCCCTTGTCAGCAGTACTTTTTTCCTAAAGCAAAGGTATTCTCATAGAAGTTGACCTACCATTTCCATTTTGTTTATTCCATATAATACATAGTTCTATTTTTGTTTCACCCCCACTGAAATATTCATGACAATTTCTAATAAGAAAATATTTGGACTCAAATATCAAAATCTTGATTTTCTGGCAATTAATAACAATAGTGTTAAAAAATTTCTCAGCATCATTAGATATGTACTCCCATTACTGAAAAAAGCCACACAAACTATAATGGAGGGAGACAGAAAGAAAAAAAATGTAAGTATGAAAACAGGTTAGTGTCCACACATTTTTTCCCATGAACTAATTATTTATGCATTGGTTCATTCACTGAACAATCACAGATTGATTACTTTTTTAAAGTTTTTTGCTACATGAAAAGCAAAATATAAGGCACTTTAGATACAAAGAGAATATTTTCTGGGATCAGGGAATATGCTTTCAATATAGTCATATAAAAATATCTTTAACTTTGTCTTGGAGTTTTACTACACAAAACAGATAATCTCATTTGAATTTAAGGAGCTCCTATTCTACTGACTGTAGCAAACCCAAACAAGATCACTGGATGACTGATTAGTTGTTGAAGCACTTATGGTATCAGAAAGCATTTTTGCAGATGGAGAAAAAACAAGGATAACAGATACGGAATAACACAGTGTATAAGCTGTGGGCTGACCCCAGAACAAAAGCTGCCACTTCAAAGATAAGCCTCTTGACATCCAAAACAGCCTTACAGACTCTCAACAAAAACACTACTGCTTTACAAAACAATGAAAATTTTATTTACTAACACACAGAAGCATGACAGCATACTGCAAAGATGTTTCCTAAAGCCTGGTAATTTTTGAGATGAAGTAGCACCTACCTATAATCCAGCCACAAGGGAGGCTGAGGCAGGAAGATAACAAGTTTGAGAACAGCCTGGGTGACTTAGCAAAACTCTGTCTCAAAAAAAAAAAAAAAAAGGCGGCTAGGGATGATGTAACTGAGTTGAAGAGTACCCTTAGTTCAAGCCCCCAAGCTCCAGTAAGCACACATGTACACACATAAGTGCATGCACACAGACTATCTTCTCAAACTCACTAATAATTTCATTGGAATAAAGAACCAAAGGAATAATTTATGCTGGTGGGTTAAAAAGCAGAAGACATGAATAAAATAAGCCATAAGACAAACTGTATATGGTCTGCAGAACTAACTGTATTGTAGCCATATAATAGATGCTTTTTTGATATATCTCTTCTTGGTGAAAAGTTCCAAAGGAAGCTGACATGACATGATAATGTACTTTTCAAATTTAGTGTACACTGTTATCACAAGTTGCACTCTCTGGGTACAAGGGAACTGTAGTTATATCCTTCACACATAAAGATTTTCTGACCTATCACAACTGCCAACAGACTGTCACCAGTAGCATAAAACTGCAATGGCCCACATATATAATTACTTTGAAAAATACAGGATATGTAATTGGCTTCTATTACTGGCTGTAAAGTTTTGGATAACTAACTGCTCAGTCTCAATTTCCTCATCTGTTAAAATACAAGTAATAAAACTATTGTAGATACAAGCAGTAAAACTATTTATTGTATAGGAGTATCATGAAGATTAGAGATAATTATTTAAAAAGTCTTATAATAATCTCTGGCACGTAAATGCTAATTGTTATTTATAATGAGGTTATAAAAGACACACAAAGAATCAAATTCATAATTCTGGTCTTATGAGCATCATACTCCGATAGATCTAAGCAGTCACTAACTGTAAGAAATTATCCATTTAAAATCCAATAAGGGAAATTTTACTGTGTATTTTCTTAATACTAGAAATAGTTTAACATAAGCTTTAAAGTTTAGCTTAGAGGTTTATATGAATGCAGACTATCCACGTTAGCCATCTGTTTAATAATTTGGTAGTTAGCTCCTTTAATACACTGTCTTGATTCCTGTGATCCCACAATTCCTCTCTGGTTAAAAGGATAATACTTCAAGATAATATCTGCAAATGTAAAATACTCTGATTATAAATGTCCTATTGACCCTCAAAACCAAAATGTATGAAGTTAACATGAAACCCATAGGTCCAAACTCAGTCAACCTAATCTTCTATACCAACGTAAGAAGGCCATACTTCACATCTGTATTAATTTTCACACTTAAATATCCAAGGGCAGCCAAAATAACACATAGGAATAAAGACACAAAGATATGTCTGCAACCAGAAAACTGGTAACTCCTCCCACAACAGTGATTTCCACTCACATGTAGATTTTGCTTAATATTTACCAAATATTTGAATGTATACTGTCCACAAACATTGTGCTAGGATGTAGGTATATGAAATTACTATACTTTCCCCTACTGAAGATATACATATATAAAAAAATTTTTTTTAAGAGAGAGAGAGAGGGACCATGGGAGAGAGAGAAAGAGATAATCAATTTCATTTAGTTTTTCCTGTGGCCCTCATAGCTCCAACATTCTGCTGTGCACGTGGTGCTGGGGGTTTGAAGTTATAATTAAGACACAAAGGCACAAATACTTAGAAGTAAAATAGATGATTAAGATTAATAGACATTGCTATAGAACTACAGAGAAAGGACAGCAAAAACACTCTGGTGACCCAGGGAAGACTGTGGAAGAGGAAATACCAGAAATGAGCTTTGAAAAAAAATAATAATAATAAGGAATGGGGCTGGAATGTAGCTCCGTGGTAGAGTGCTTGCATAGCATGCTCTAGGCCTTAGGTTCAATCCCCAGTACGGCAAAGAGGCCAAACCCAAAAGCAAACAAACAACAGCTGAAGGAGAGAATTCTGAACTACAAATCAATAAGAACAAGGATCCTTGGAACAAAAAGTAAAGGGTGTTTTGGAGATTACAAGGGTACCAATTTGGCTGAAATACATCATGCCTGAGATCCAACCATAGAAAGCAACAAAAGCAAAACCAAGAAGTCTGAACTTCATTCTAGAAGCAAAAGGAAGTCACTGAAGTATATACTAAAAAGACAAACAATATGAAAAGCAGTATTTTTCAAAGAATTTTGTGATATTTATAGAATGGAGAACAGGGAGAGGGTACAGTGTAAGACACTAGCAAGAAAGGTCTGATAGAGTACTAATATGTTGGTTTGGGAAATCAGATAGTTAAGACTTGAACTATTTCAAGACAATTTTTCAACCTTAAATAACCCAGGACTTAACATATTAAAAAATCCCAAACCCACACAAAAAACCTTAATGTCTTTTATGAAGATTTCACTAAAAACAAACAAAACAAGAAAACCCAACAGAACCAGGTCGAACTGAGTTAATTAGAACCTTTCTAACCATGAAATGTAACTCCTCTTCAAAATACCAATCATATTCTTCCCTGCTTACTGATCATTCTAGTCTGAACACCTTTGCTTGTTACTTTTTTTTTTTAAGAGAGAGGGAGAGAGAGAGACAGAGAAAGAGAGAATCAACTTTATTTAGTTTTTCACATGGCCTTCGTTGCTCCAACACTTAGTTGTGTACGTGGTGTTGGGGTTTGAACTCGGGTCCTCATGCTCTCCAGGCAAGAACCGAAACCGCTGAGCCACCACTCCAGCCCTGTTTTATTGTTATTCTTTATCCACAATTTAACCATCTATTCACACCTGATCATGAACTCCAAACCATGATTGCGTTCCAACTTCAGATAATCAAAAATACACATACTTGGGGGTTGCAGTGGTGGCTCAGAGGTAAGCACTTACCTGGGTTTGAACCCTAGCACCACATATACTAATGAGTGTTGGAAAAACAAAAACCAGATGAAAAAATAAAATTGATTCTCTTAAAAAAAATACTCATACTCGACTCTATTATTTCTTAACTTTTAGTCTAGTCATACATCATCTCTATATACCCAATCTTTACAACCTGTTCCAAAATCTGTACTCAATCTCATAATTTGTCTTCAAGGTTTACTGCTAAAACTATAAGACAATCTCTCACATTTAGTCTGTCTTTTTCCCCATGGGTCTCAAGATTTCATGTACTTGAGAACAGTAGGTACCATTTATTTGTCATTTATTCTTCATGGCAGAAAATGTGGCAAGTGCTTCATTTCACTGAATATTCAAGATAACCTTAAGGAAAGAAATTTCCATTTGACAGGTAAGGAAAACTGGCTTGGAGAGATCCAGTAACTTACCTAAGAAGCTAGGTAGAGCTAACCCTTGAAAGAGACAGCAGGGCCTCAAACTCAGTTCTCTTTCAAGGGCTAGCTCTACCATCTACTTTATAAGGTCTTCAATGTGGCTCTACTGATTACATCTATTCAGAACAATACCCCACATCATTCATTAAAGATATCAACCATTTGAGAATTAATATTGATTTCATTCTTAAACCTGAACAGTGGTTGTTTGAAGAAAAAATTTACTTGTGTTAACTTCGGAAATTCTGGAAATGATAAACAAATTCAATGTCTTACATGGTTTATGAATGTTAGAAGGGATTTTTGCATTGGAAGACTTAACTACGTATACTGAGGAATATATATAGTTATACTCATTTTAACTCTAGGAACCTTGGAATCAGATGTTAACATTCAGCTTTTAACATTTTGGTTCCCAGGAGCAAGAAGGCTCATATAACTGGGAAAAATCCACTCAGAAATATTTTTTAAAACCAGGTACATCTGATTCTGGCATGTTATTTAGGTTCTCTGTGTCCATATAGTCCTTTCTTGATATCCACGCAGAAATGGTTCCAAGACTCCCGCAGATACCAAAATCTGCAGATCCTCAAGACTCATATGGTATATGCATATAACTTATACCCACCCTTCTGTATACTTTAAATAATTTTTAAATTACCTGCAATACCCAATACAATGTAAATACTTATGTAATAGGCTGTATTATTTAGGGAATGATAATAAGAAAAAAAGACTGTACATAATGAGCAGAGATGCAAGTATTTTTTTTGATATTTTTGATACAAAGTTGGTTGAATCCAAGGATGCAAAATCCACAGAGATAAAGGGCTAACTGTGTTTGTAAGAGGGAGATAACATTATATATATATATATATATATTTTTTTTTTTTTTTAAGAAAGGAGGACAGTGAGAGAGAAAGAAACAGAGAGAATCAATTTTTATTGAGTTTTTTTTCACGTGGCTTTTGTTGCTCTGACACTTAGTTGTGTACGTGGGTTGCTGGAGTTTGAACCCGTGTACTTGTGCATGCCGGGCGAGCACCATAACCACCGAGCCACCCCTCCAGCCCCACATCATATATTTTAGAAGGGTAGGATGAAAAATTAAAGCCTGACACAAATAGTCAAAAAAGTATGGTTTTCATTATTACTTTCCTCTACACCTAGTAGTAGTTCAGTCCCTTTTAATTCAAAATATATTATCCATAAAAATGAAGCATTTCACTTCGGATCCTAAATATGAATACTACATACATTTGGGTCAATAGATTACAAATCCACACCTTAAGAATTATACAAACTCAATCTCCTTTTATCACACAGTCAAGGAATGCTTATAACACCTCCACTATTATAAACGCCATATCAACAGTCTAAATTATCGATACATATTACTTTTCAGTTTCTTAAAAAATTATGAAGTCTATTACATTTTAGATAAAGGTATACAAAACTCACCTCCCTCAATCTTTTTCTTTTTCTAGTTTTTCCTACCTGCCTCAGTAGAAGAAAAGCAAAGTAGAGTATCTAGGTGGTAGAGTATCTAGGTTAAAATCATCAAAGAATATATTCTGGAGACTAATAATGAAGTACAAAATCCTTATATAATATGAAGCACATAAGACATTAGAAGGAGTAAAGGAAGAAAAATATAATCAGCCTTTTGATTTAGATAAAGGTTAACCAAAACTTCTTTCATATAAATATGACTAAAAATCACAAGTCAGAAAATTTATATATCTTGGCTAACAATAGCAAAATAATAAAGGAAGCAACTGAATTTTAAAATTTTTGTTATTTGGAAGACAGGATATATTGTGACATGAAATTACTATCCAAAGATCAAGAAGACAGATTTTTATCTAGTTGCCTCACAATACCTCCCCTCTCCCCCAAGATCCATATAGTTCACAGGGCCCAAGCCTTATTTATCTTCTTATATAACTCTTAGAAAACTCTGCTTGGGCTGCTTTTCTTAAGACTGTCTCCTGATTTAATTAAAAAATGAAAAGTATTCTAGAATATCACTCAAGAGTCCCCTGCTCAGGCAATAGATAATCATTTGAGGGGAACATTAAAATATCACCTTATAATTATTTTTACATCAGTACAATTAACACCTTAGAATATAGGTATTTAATATCTGCTCAGAAATTTTTACCATGACATAATGATGTTGCCATATATAAATTTTGAGAGGGATAAATGTGACTTTCAAACTAAAGTTTAACAAGACAAAATCATCAAGATCCAGCTTGAACTGACAGAAAAATCTTCACAATGAGTTCTTACAATACCCTTCCCATCTAACTACCAAGGGTCCTGAGCTTGTTCAAACCTGTAGGCCAAACCACACTTTGTCTCCATTGGAATCTCACTTTCCTTCCTCCCAGGAGTTTTTCCAGATTTCTCAATCCTAAGAGTAAAATCAACAAACGCGACCTATAGGAATAATTTCCCTACAGAACAATCACCAACTTAAAATTCTTTTAAATAAAACAGAATCCAAAGTTAGCTTTATAATGCTGAAACCTCTAAGTGCCTGGCATATACCAGATACTTATTTGTTAGTGATGCTGAACAGACACACAATGTTAAGAAAATTTTTTAAAATTAATAACTGGACAGTACATGTGATAATGTAATCTACCCCTCCTGGCATTACTTATTTGGAAGTTGAAACTCAAAAGGTTAAAGGACTTGTCCATGGACACATATTTTGGAGCACAGCCATGACTAAACAATTCTTGTCTCCTAGTGCAATGCTCCCTTCAACAGGTTATACTATAATTACCATCAGTTCTGCCCTCCATATTACAATATAAAATGATACAACCCATGTAAAAATACATAAAAGAGATAAGCCATGTAAAAAGTAATCCAATGACTCCAGTAAGTCAACCATATTCCTCAGATATATACATATATATATATATTCAAACGATGTCAGTCTTAATATACTACTTCCATAATCACTTCACTCATGTTCAAATATTTAAAGACATCAAATAAGAAAGTCTTAAGCAATTTTCACTTGCAGTTCATTATATTTTCAATAATATGGTACTGCTATCAACTTCAATGTTAAAACTAATTATCCCTACAGGAGTGTTTAATCAGGACACTGTAAGAACAGAATTATAACATCGAGAAAGAAATGTTACTCTGTGCTTCAAACTATTTACTGGCAAAGGAAACATTAAGTCAATAAAGGTAACATATGAGAGTAGAAAACTGAGAGAGGGATGGATCACCATCTCCCTAGTTTCAGTTTTGTATTCTGTAAGTACAATCCTTGGGAAAGGACCAATATGTAGAAAGATAAAAGTGTAAGACTGAAATGTGTAGATAAAAGAAGTTGGGGACCAAGCCCTAATGGATTCCTGAGAGCTTTGGAACCACCAGGCTTGCAGACTACTGTCTAAATAAATAATTCTACGTCTCTTTAGAGTGTTCTGCATCAAAACAGTGGTTTCCAAAATCCCGTCTTGCAAGTTCGAAAAAAAGTATGCCTTTTCCCACAGAACAATTTTTAAAATTTCTTACTTTTTCAATGAGGTGAAAATATTTTATTCTGTGCGAACAATACCTCTCTCTCAATTTCCTATAGTAACTTTTAAAAATACACTCGGCTCATTATTCAATTATCAGGAAATCTGGGGTGAGGTTGGCACAGTGATTCCTTTGCTTGGACTTTTAAGTATGTGACCCCTGTGGATCTCCACGTACCATGTGGTGCTTGAAAAGACAGAAGGAAAATATCTCGGATGATGAAAATTGCAAAATGTATCTAAAACTGTGGTTGGTAGAGGGCTCTCCACAGCCGGCAGTCTTTCAAGAAAAGGCTCCAAGTTTCTTTAAAATGTACAAGCAGAACAAAACCCCACTTAAACCAAACTCCAACATCAAGAACTTTTTACCCAATTCACATAGCTAAAAGGATAAGAAATCAGTAGACTTTAATTGACTTGTTCGGTGCCTTAATAATGAATGAACTGGAGGCATCATTGACTTGGTTCTGAAAAAGCCTCTCAGCCCTGTCCCCTGTAAAACCAGAAGCAATTTTCCCAAAATCTGATATTTCGGGACTTAGGGCCGGTTCAAAGAAAGCTCACCGCCTCCCCTCCACCCCCGCCGGGGCTTGAGCCCCGGACACCGGGAGCCGGTGGGGCGCCAGCCACTCCCTCCCCGTTCGGGAAAAGTTCCGCGGCGGCTCCCGGGCCAGGCCGGCCCGCGGCCCTCGCCCGCTTCGCCACCACAAGCACCCCGCCCGGACGTCGGCCGCCGGAGGGTCGTGCCCCTTCCCCGCGCGGCCGCCACAAACACTCCGCCCCCGCCTCCCCGCCGCCGCCCTCGCGGAACGTTAACCCCTCGCCGCCCGCCGCCCGGCTCCGGGGAGGAGGCCGGGCCAGGGGGTGGAGTTGCGTCTCCTCCCGGGAGCGCCCGGGCAGACGCCCGGCTTGTTTACAGGCCCCAGGCCTGCTTGCCGCCGCGGCCGCGCAGGCCCGCGCAGCCAGCCAGCCAGCCAGCCCGCCCGCCCGCCCGCCGGCCCGCCCGCGGCCCGAGCGCTGCGCTTACCCGGAGCAGCCGCGGGCGGGCAGGTCCCTGGTCGGCCGAAGCGGCGGCGACGGTGGCGACAGCGACCGGGGAGGGGGCCAGGAGGGGGTCACCACGGCGGCGGGCCAGGGAGGGGGCAGAGGAGGGGAGGAGCCGGGCTGCGTCCGGGCCCCCGGCTCTTAGCGCCCTCGCGGCTCAGATCATCCGGGCGTTGGAGCGGGAGGCAGAGAGCGGGTCCCGGAGGAGGAGGAGGAACGGCCGAGGATTCATCGCTTTCGCACCCCACCTGCCTGGCGTCCCCCCACCCCCCTCCCCAACCACCCTTTCCGGAACTGCAGCCGCCTGAGCGCCCGACGCTGCGGACCGGGCCGGCGCGGAGACCACTGCTATCTAGCTCCTGCGCGCGCTCCCGCCCCTAGAGCCGCCACCGCCGCCTCTAGCGCGGCCCCGCGCAGGCGCGCTCACGACGGCGCCTGCCGCCCCTCCCCCACGACCCTGTCCTCTCCGCTCCACCCCGCCCCGCCGGCGGGTCCGCCGCTGCCGCTGCCGCTACAGCTACAGCTACAGCTGCAGCTCAGCGAAGCAGCTGGAGAGACCCGGATGTCGTAGGGCAGGAACTGCGGCGAGGCCCGGCGGGAGGGGGAGGGGCGACCGCTGATGACGTCACTGACCTGCCCAGCTTCTTTTGCTTGCTACCGCTGCTTTGCAGCCTGCGTGCGCCCCAGGTTGGGGCCAAAGGGAGCATCCGAATCCCAGATCCCAGCCAGGGCCAGGGCATTCACGATCCGGCGCCAGGGTCTGGACAGAGTGTGCGACTGTTCCGAGCCCAGTGTCTCCAAACCTGGCTGTTGGCCGAGCCAGTACTCGGAAGCTACGCCTACCGCGTCCGAGCCTCTGACCCAGGCTCTTTCACCTCCCTGCAAATACACATCCCACCGCGAAGACGCTGCCTAGCTGCCTCGAGGACCAGCCGGAGCTTTCGACTTTGCTCGGTCGCAGTCGCGGTCCCTTCGAACGCGCTGTTGGTCTTAGGCAGTAGCCAGACCCCCGCCCCTAGGGCCCCACGCCTCCGGAGCCATCCTGTCCTAGTGATTCTAGGAGACCCATGCGGGTGCCCAGAGACACACCTTGAGCTCCAAAGAGCAGAAATACACGCACCCCACCACACACCTACACGCGAGTGCAACTGATTGACGCTCCGGACACATGCTCTGAGTTTGGCAGGTTTTCCCTCCAGCTCATGGGATTCCACATTGTATTTATTTGCACGTTAGACAGTCACGTGATCCTGTCACCGGGAACCTCCAACGACCTCCAGTAAGGTTAATGAAACTGAGGAGTTTTCAAAAGCTGGAGGATAATTTGAAACATAACTGCTTCTGTTCAGAGCTAGATGAGCTAAAGTTAATTGAAACTGCACGTGCAGGCGGCCAAAATCCAGTTTAGCTAGCTAGACCACAGAAAACCCGACCCACGCCGCTTGCCGACGCCGGGTTAGAATGACAAGCCCTGGGCAGCCAATGAATCAGAACTGGAAAGCAGTACATCACCAGCACGGGTTCCTATTGGCTCGGATGTCTTTCCTTCTTTCGTGAGAAGCTTAACCCTTAACACCGCATCTGTAAGAACAGAAGTTTAAAAGAAAAATCTACTTATAAAGAAAAACCAAGCACTTAATTGTAGGAGGCAAGTACTTTGAAAAAGAACACCTAAAAATGTTAGCCAAATTGAATTCTGGCCAGTAAAAAGGTAAATTTGTGGAGGCCCCTCCACTTTATCTCCGGGGCTTACTGTAGCAATTTGCACCCTGTTTTGTTTCTTTAAAGCATTGTTACCCTAATTTTTAGATCAAAAGCAACCTATTTTTTCTTTGTCATTCCGAAAATGTTATTTAGCTGCTTTTAAAGTTGTAAAAGCCATTTGTAATTTTTCCAACATGATTTTTTTTGGAAAGATTCTATTCCCTGCACTTATCAGGATAAAATACTAATCACCAGTCACTAGTGGAGCAAATCTTCATGTAACCCCACAGTCTTTCTACCTAATATCTTGGGGGTTAGAATTTCGTAGAAATGAATCGTTTCCAGGTATACTAAGTAAAAATAAAATTCATTATGCATTTGGTGTTACTATCATTTGAGGACACATTTCTTAATTCTCTACACACCTGCCAAAACCAAAAAGAAATTAGATCAAAGATCTTTGAAACTCTGCCTTGTTGGAATCCTTAATCCTTCAGGCAAGTAACAGCATGATTAGCATGCTAGTAGACTCATTAGAATTCTGAAATAGAAAAGCCCTTGTGGCAACCACCGCTTGGAGAGCTCTTAAAATCAAATTTTCTTATTTAGAAGATTGAAGTTGGGTCACCAGTAGCAATAGTTGACTATAGAGAACTTGAAGGTCTTGCCTATCTTTCTGCTTTCTTCCTTTAGGCATTCATATCCTTCGTCTTTCTCTTCTACAGTTGTAGGAGAATCTGGGTCAATTCTAGCAGAAGAGGTAGATTTTTAAGACATCTGCACTGTTGTGTAGCACAATCAAGCTGCACATTTCTACTTCTAGATTTCGTTTACAGGAACATTTTAGTATGAATTAGGAAACTCATGGGATATAAGATTTTACCATTTGGAGCAAAAATATTGTACTATTTGTCTGATTAAGTATTCTTTTTTTTTTTTTTTTTTTAAAGAGAGAAGGACAGTGAGAGAGAGAAAGACAGAAACAACTTTATTTAGTTTTTCACATGGCCTTAGTTGCTCCAACACTCAGTTGTGTACATGGTGCTGGGCTTTGAACCCGGGTCCTCACGCTTGCCGGGCAAGCACCGAAACCACTGAGCCACCGCTCCAGCCCCTGATTAAGTATTCTTGATAGTAAGATATCCCCTTCTCTATTATTAAAATCCTAAGCTTACTAAGGGGAAGAGAGCAACTTATATAGAAGAGGCAAAATGAACATTGAAAAAAAAAAAGAGGGTGAGATTTTTTCTTCTGTTTGTGAACTATTAGACTTTGTTAGGGCCTGCAACAAATGTTTATAGTAAGTTTTTGTGAGAAATCAGTTGGGAATATATGGACCATGACTGTGTTTTAGTGATTTGTATAGGTATGATATAAAATTATCCATTTCTGCTTTGGAAATCTGTTCTTATATTTCAGTTTAGCAAAGAGATAGGGAGTTATCTAAAAAATCAGCTTTAAAGTCCTGAATTTACTGTATACCACTAATAGCCTAATAATTGAGAGACTTGGGACTACAATCTGGAGTCTAAAACAGTCTGCTCAATAGCACTCTCCTTTTGCTGGACAATCCCGATTTAAAGAAAACGTTTATATTTATTGTTCCCAAACTACCACTACGAATGCATCCAAGAGAGTTACCCTTGAGACAGCCTTGTTTGTGCCTCTCTAGGTACATCCTAGGAATTTAAATAACTCCTGGGGGGTAGGGGGATAGCTGAGAATCCCTGCCCTGAGCCATCCTTTCTTTCATCCCAGAACCAATCACTACGCAAGAGTTATAAAGCCAAGTAGGAATAGGTCCAATTCTGCCTTCCACCACCTCCTTCACTACCTGGTAAATGTTTTTTTCTCTCCCATGGCCATTTCTTTTGTCCTCTTCTATTTTTTTTGCTGCTTTTCTCTCTTTTCTCTTTCTTCGGTCCTCCCTTTGCCTTTCTTTTCCTCATTCTTCTCATTCCACTTTTCATTAACTTAGTCCAGAATGAATGCCTGCTACCCATTTTCTTCTGAAGCTGCACATGTCAGCAGATACTCAACCCAAACTAATTTTGTTCAGGGCGGAGGGGGGTGGGGGTGGGGTGGTGTACACCCCATCCCATTCTCCTCCTTCCCTCCCCCTTCATTATATTATGTTATGAAAAACTTAGGTGTTTACAGGACTATTACAGAATGAAAAGGATTAGAGAGTCCTGTCCTGTGTGACATCACAGGGGCAGTCCTATTAGGGTGGGGCAGAAGGGAGCCACAGTCTTGTGCTGCTGCTGTCTCCTCCTGGCCCTTGAGAGAAATGTGGGCAACTGTGAGTGCCACAGGACAAGTCCTGGGTAATCTTTGGGTTAGTTTTTCACCTGGAATTAACTGTATATAGCCACAGGCTTGTAGTACTGAATCTCATCAGATAAGTGTATCTGTTCAACAGATAGTTACTATGTGCCAGGCACTGTGCTACATGATGACATCAATGGACAAAGTCCCCTTCCCTCAAGGAACTGACTTTACAATGAGGGCCACAGTTAAAGAAGTAAAAAGACAGGACATTGCAGATTATGCACAGTGCTTTGAAGGCAATAAACAGGGAAATAGACAAGGGAGATGAAACAGGTGTTCAGGGCAGACCTCTCTAAGAAGGTAGCAACTGAACTGAAGTATGAAAAGAAGTTTGTTTTGAAAAGAATCAGAGAGGAGTTTTCCAAGCAGAGGGATCAGCAGGAGCCAATAGCCTGATGTAGAAAAGAACTTGGCAGGAAAAAAAAAATGTGTACCACTCAAAAAAGTTCAGCAAACTCAAGGCAACTATTTCATTGTCATTCAAATTTAACAGTGTTTCAACTTGGATCTTTTAGAATATTTACTGTGATAATTAGGCAACCATTCCAAGCATAGGGGGGCAATCCATATGTAATAACCTGGTGAGTAGATCCCAAAAAGCAAAACAGCTTTGAAAACTAAAAAATAAAAGAATCTTTATTTAACTATTGAAATAGGGAAGGAATCCAATTCCAGGGAGAAGTCCCATCAGACTGTCCAACAACACTTAGAAAATAGTAAATAATAAGCTTTGAAAACTTATTTTTCTATTTTGAAAACTTAGTTTTACTCCCAATAAAGGAAACTTTTTATTAAAGACTAACAAAAATTTGAGCAGACTTCTTTTTTTTTTTTTTTTTGTTTTGTTTTGTTTTACCAGGAATTGAACCCAGGGATGCTTAAGCACTGAGCCACATCCCCAAACTTTTTTTAAAAATATGTTTTATTTGGAGACAGGGTCTCACTAAGTTGCTTAGGGCCTTGCTTAGTTGCTGAGGCTGTCCTTGAATTTGAAATTCTCCTGCCTCAGCCTTCTGAGTTTCTGGGTTTAAAGGCAGGCAACCACTGAGTCCTGCTATTGAATAGACTTCTTAAGAAAACTTCTCTTTGGTGTTCACTGTCTATTCTGGACATTACAGAAAATCTCAAACTAAACCATACCTTTGAAAGTAGTAACATGTTTTACATCCTTAACAATGGTGGCCTGGTTCAAAACCAGTGATGAAATGACCATCATAATAAAGCCTTTAATCAGTACCTGGCATTACAGTTTACAAGGCACTACCAACCAGTTTTAATCCTCTCAATAAGCCTTGTGGGTAGGCAAACCAAGGACTGTTAGGACTGTTATTCTTTTTTTTTTTTTAGAGAGAGAGAGAGAAGGAGTGAGAGAATTAATTTTACTTATTTTTTCATCTGGACTTGAGTTTGCTGAACTTCTTTTAGGGCCACCACTCCAGCCCCACAGGATTGTTATTCTTTTTTTTTTTTTTCTTTTCTTTACTTTTCTTTATTTTTTAAGAGAGCTCATTTTAAGAATGAGCTAGAAAGAGAGAATCAATTTTATTTATTTTTCCATCTGGCCTCATTTCTCAGACACTTAGTTGTGTATATGGTGCTCGAATTTCAACCCGGGTCCTTGCACACGCCAGGCAAGCGCTCCAACCTCTGAGCCACCATTCCAGCCCAGGACTGTTATTCTTTACAGAAGAGAAAACTGAGTTGCAGAGATAGAACTACTCAGGGTCACAAAAAGTAATGACTGGTACCCCAGGTTTTTTCTGGGTACTAACAACCACTAACTTTTATATGCTAGTAATGAAGACAACAAGGAGAGTGAGCAGAGGAAAGAGCACTAGACTTAGTGCAAGGCAAAGGTGTGGACACATAACTTGTACGGGCTCTTGAGAACAGATAGTTAAAGTTTTAGACAGGTTGCCAGCTGTTTGCTAAACACAGCTATTATTAAACTGTATAAACTTTGAATTGAATTTTGAATAATTTCAAATATTATTTGATATTATTTGAAAAGTCATCACTTTCAAATTATTTAAATACATTTTACTGTTACCTCTGCTCTTGAGGCAATTTACACATGCTGTGTCTTGCATGGTAGAAATTCTTTTCAATGTATTACTGTCCTGTATGTCTGTTCCCAATGCCCCATTAGTGACTTCACTTTGAAATTGACCGTGGAGGGAGTATTTATACCTTGGAAATTAGGAAGCACCACAGATCAAGAGTTTGACTTACTGCTTTGTTGATCTCCTAGATTTAAGAAAGTGACAGAGAAGATGCTTTATGCAGATTAAATTTAAAAGGCCTGTTGCATCTATAACTGTTACTGGGTGAGTAGCATGGAAAACAGCCAACGCAGCAACAAAGTAACACATGTCACTGACAAATATCTTCTGACATATGTCTTTGTTGTTTTACTTTCATTTTCAATGAAAATATTAACCAAAAGGCGTGTCAGAACTTCCCTAACAGACCTGCTTGTTAAATATCTGCCAATACACCAGTGGATCTGCATATACTGAACCCCTTACTGGTTCTGTGACCTTAATAAGTCACTTATTAACCTTGGTTTCATCCTCCACAAAATGCTTCCTCCCAGGATATATTGTGGGAATTAGAATATATCAGGTACCCTGGAAAATAAGAATAAAATATTGGTTGCCCCACCACCACTTACTTCTTTCTTCTCTATGACTGGTCTTTCACCTGGGTTTGTACATGGATACATGCTCTCCAGAATTTTCCCTTGTAGCTTAGAGGAAAGTACAGTCATGTATTGCTTAAGAATGGGAAATGTTCTGAGAAGTGTGTCCTTAGGCAATTTGTCATTGTGTGAACATCATAGAGTGCACTTACACATACCTAGAAGGTATATAGGTCAATCACTCAACATAGCTTTTTAATCTCTTGATCTCTGTAATCCAGAGATGCACTAAACATAAGTGAGGCTACTGCCTAACACTGTTTTATAGTAAACTTTTTCTTTCTTTCTTTTATCACAGTCCTGGGATTTAACCCAAGGGCCCTCTGCAACTGAACTTCATATCCAGCCCTTTTATTTACTTGAGACAAGTTCTTGCTAAGTTGCCAAGGCTGCGCTCCTTGTGATCCTCCTGCCCCAGCCTTGTGAGTAGCTGGGGTTACAGGCATGTACCACTGTGCCAAGTTGTTAATTATTTTTATTTTTTAAATAAATAGGAATACACTTTAAAATAATGAAAAAAAGCCCATAAACCTTGTAACATAGTTGTTTGTTATCATTATCAAATATTATATATTGTTCCTAATTATATGTGCTATTCTTTATATAACTGACAGTGAAGTAGGGTTTTTTTTTTTTTTAATACCAGCATCACTATAAACAGGAGCAGTGCATGGCACTAGGATGCTATCACATCTATGACATCGTTAGATGATGGACATTTTCTATCTCCATTATAATTTTGTGGTGTGATCATCAGAAATGTAGTCTGTCTCCAAATGAACCACTATCATGTGGTGCCTGACTGTATGCTAATTAATATATGTGGCACTATATACTAGCATGTCTCAAATGAGTCATAGATATGACAAGGTATTAATTCTTAAGGACTTAGGACATTAGCATGAGACTCAGCTGCACAAGTCCTGGCATGGTCCCATTGAAGTATAAACAACCTCATCCAAGTACCCCTTTGGGTCATAAAAACATGATCTTTCTACTTATAGCAGGAAACACTGACTTAGGGCATGGATACGTGACCAAATTCTGCTCATTTGGGTCTAAGAAGTCTTGTGGGGTTGAATCTGGAAAAGGTTTTCCTTCCTAATAAAAAGAGCCACATGAGGAAAAACAAACAAAAAAACAACGCCTTCTTCAGTCTATGTTGTTATGTCTATGTGCAAAACTGAAATTTCAAAGCCATGTTGCAAAAAACCAAGGTAATGTGGAGAAGAGGAATTATAGCAATTCTCTGGGTCTATCATACTGATGAGCCATGGAGCCATCTCTGTAACTCCCTCCCTTGAGAACTTGTATTTAGAGGGGGATTATAAATGTTCCTCCTTGGTAAACCCCTTTTTTATTTTTATATTTGGTCATTTGCCCCTAAAAGCACCCAAATCCAGTAAAAGAGATGGCATATTCCTGACATCTAGTGAGTGCTCAATAAGGAGATCCTTTGCATTTGAGGAATTTTTTCAATATTTAGCTTCACCTGTAATGTTTATCTTGCTTCTCTCCTAAAAGTGAATTTCATTGAATAGTAAAACAATAATTTAAAAACAAAGTCATTGGGCTGGAGCGGTGGCTCAGCGGGTTTCGGTGCTTGCCTGGCAAGCACAGGGACCTGGGTTCAAATCTCAGCACCACATACACAACTAAATGTTGGAGCAACAAAGGCCATGTGAAAAACTTAATAAAGTTGTCTCTTTCTCTGTCTCTCTCACTGTCCCTCTCTCTTTAGAGAAAAAAATAAAATAAAAACAAAGTCGTTAAGAGCAATTAAATACAGATACTAATGTGTACTTTCTCTTGAAGCATCTAGACAATCCATACCATTTGATGAAAATGGTCACAGAATTGATGTATTTCAGAATAAATCTAAAATCAATTGATGGGAATCATAGAGAAAATAATTTTAGTTTAATATAAGGAAAGTGAAAAGAACTTAGCCTAGACTGTGCCAATGGGTGTTGCCTTATTTAATTCTCAAGATAACTTTGCCAAGAAGATACTATTTTTTCCCCCATTTTGCAAATGAGGAGACTAAGGCAGGGAAAAAGAGTTTTTTTGCAAAAAAGGACCATCTGATTCCTAAATCCTTGACTTTTCTGTTGCAGACTTTCTTGAGATAACTCTCCTTGAGACCCTTTTCAGTACATTGATTGTCTCACCAAAATCAGCAAACAAAACAAAAAAACAAAAAAGAACAACCCTAATGAGGACACATTTACTAAAGATGTCTTGGGGAAAGTGGGGAGGAATAATACTGCACATTTTACAGTGATATCTTTTTTAAGCTCCAGGTAAAATTGTGGCCAGTTTTCTTGGAGTTTTGCCTTCAGTGGTCTCCTTCTCCATTCTCTCCACGCCAAAGAGGACTTCTATTGTGTTCTCCCCTCTTTTCCATAGGTTCCTGAAAAATCCCATTTAACAAGACAAAAAGTAGCACAACACCCATGGTCATCCTCATCCCTACTCCCATGTCCTCCTGCCACTGGTACTAACATAGCACGGGCCTCTGTGTAGGGAGATAGCAGGCAGTGGGAAGAGTTCGGGTTCCATCAGAAACTGAAAGCTCAGGCACCTCTAGTAGGAGCCACATCAGTGATAATCAGTGCAACATTCAGCAAGGTGTAATGCAATACAGAGTGGTGGAAACTGAGGACGTAGAGTATATTTGTTACATTTGAGGACATTTAAAACAAGATGAATTTTTAAACCTTTCAAATATTTCAAGTGGTATCATTTAAGCACTGCAATGGATTTTAGTTCGAAGGCTGTGTCTGCTCTAAGCTGTGAACAAGTTATTTAACCTCTCTCAGACTTGGTTTCTCCCCCAGACCAGGAAATAATCACATTCCTTGCAAAAACAGGTGACATCCTGCACCTAAAGCACCTACCACACAGAGCCTAAGGATGCACATAATAAATGGAACTGTTACTTTTAAACACATAGGGTGATATTTTTAACAATAACGACACAATGAGTTGTAATTATTGAGTAACAACAGAGACACATTTTACTCATTCAATTTGGATTTTGCTAGACACAGCTCTAGATGCTGGAGAAACTGTAGGTGAAGAGGGGGTGGTTTTGAAGTTTACTTGGGCTCAACAGAAAGCAAATAAGGTCATTGCAGAGAGGAGTAAGTTTCGTAAAGGAAGTACTGCAAGGTATGGCATGGAAAGGCAGGGTGGGAGGTGGGAGAAGGACAGGTTACTTCACAGGACTTCTTCAGAATAATCTTGTTAGGAGAGGTGGCAGCTGGGCAGGCCTGAATAACAGAAGGGAGCCTTCAAGTCAAGATCGGGGAGACTGTCCCAGGCAAGGGCAAAGGCTCGGGGATAGAAGTACATAGGAACACACAAAGCTGTAGGATGTCTGGGGCATGCTGAGGGAGAGAGAATGTGAGGTAGATAGGGGAAATACAGGCCTCAATAAGGACTTCTTATTTTTAAATTCTAAGTGTGGTGGAAAACCACTAGAATTTTGTTGTTGTTTGCAAAAGATGACATGATCTGATTTATGCTTTGCTCTTGTTATAGTATAGAGAAGAGATTTGACTTTAGGAAAATAAAAGTGGAAGCAGAAAAATCTTTTCATGTCAGTTTTATACATCATTAAAGAGAAAGTGAAATATGCTTCCAGCTTGAAGGGATTACATTTTGGTGGCAAGAATGTAGCCTTTTGAAAGCTCTTTTTTAAATTGAGGCTCATGTTTTCATTTTCTAGGAACTACAGTTTTGAATACTTAGGCCAATGACTCATCAAGTAATGTTTCTTGGTAAATTTAGTAAGGAATACCTTATGTAAAAGGCCAGGCTAAGTGTAGGTAAGTAAAACAGAAGCTCGCTGAAACAGTTAAATCAGGTAGGTCCCTGTTGCTGTAAAAAAAAATCCTCTAAGAACTTTGTTATCTTTTCCCTTTCCCCTTATTACTCTCCCAACATAATTTGAAGATTAAAGACTAATGTTCTGACAGTTAATGTATACCTTGTGTTATCCAGTTGGGATGATAGTTAAGGTGTTGTTACCCAGGGCAGACATTTACACATTGATATGAAAGTCTTGAGATCCTTTGCAGAGCCAAGTTTTAACACCTGGGAAGCAGGTTGTCTTGATATGCATTGGTGATATGGGGTAAAAGAGATTTAGAAGGGATTTAGTAAAGACCTCAATAACACAACACTGAATTCTACTTCTACAACTGTTTAGCACTGTTCTTGTGCATGAACCTGTGAAAGAAACACATACACTTCACATTTCAGTCTTTTACTGCTACTGGACTTTCTTCATTTAATTTAATGATCTGTGTTGGAAGTCTTCAAAGTAAACCTAGAAAGTCCTTTGCAAAAGGACTATGACTAATTTTATGTTTAATCTTATAGTTAGTACATTACAGTCACTTGAAAAAATGTTTCACAATAAAAATTATTATGGCTTAAATTAGAGTGCAACTATAGAATCTGTAGAGTCTACACTGATGAGTCTAAACAACAATTTTTACCCACAGTGTCAAATTAAGCCTATTCATTAGATGGTGTAAATTATAAGCACTCAACACTGGAAAGAATAATTCATTTTTTTAAGCCAAGTATTCAGTAAGGACTATGTCAAACACCTTTAAACAGGGAACGGGGTGCAAATTATGTATTGCAAGCTTCCAATTTATCATACTCTTAGATGTATCATGTCAATGCTTTTACAAATATGTTAGAAATAATTTGCTGTTCAAATTATACTTTATAGGTGGCTCAGCGGTTATGGAACTTGCCTGGCATGCGCGAGGACACAAATTTGAACCTTAGCACCAAGTACATAATGAAGTGTTGGAGCAACGAAAACCACATGAAAAACTAAATAAAATTGATTCTGTCTCTCACTCTCCCTGTCTCTCTTTTTTAAAAAAATATACTTGGCGCTGGAGCAGTTGCTCGGCGGTTACGGCGCTTGCATGGTATTCGCAAATACACAGGTTCAAACCCCAGCACCCACGTATAAAACTAAATGTCAGAGCAACAAAGGCCATGTGAAAAAATTCAATAAAAATTGATTCTCTCTCTCTCTCACTGTTCATCTCTCCTTTAAAAAATATATATGTGTGTGTGTATATATATATATATATTTTTTATAACAATTCCCAGTTCTTCAAGAACATATTTAATAAAAATATGCATCTGAACTTTAAAAGAGCCATATATCCATCTTTTAGTTGGGGGGACAACAAAAGTACTGACCTTTGTCCAAATAGGCAAGACACACAGAAGTCTTTTGTGTTGTCAATCACAACAAAAGCATGGAAAGGTTAAAGGGAACAATATGAGTACTTGAAACATGCAAGGCCAAAAGAAAAATCTTGGCTTGATATAAAATACCAGTGATTTATATGGCCTGGTGAGTCATGTGTATCATATCTGGGTTATGTACCCATAAACATTGGCTTGAGGGAGTCAGACTATTTAGACTGTCATCACTAAAATCATCATCACATGTCAGGTCAACCTGAATTCAAAAGCAAAAGCTGAAATACAGTAACGCACAGAATTGACAACATAAAATTTCTGCTGTAGTATAAGTTCTCAAAGGCAATGTTATAGAAGTGTGTTTAAAAGCCTATATAATTCTTTCAATTTTACTTAATTTGGATAGATCTTTCTTGGCTATTTTTTTTATTTAATTTTTTAAAGAAAGAGGGACAGTGAGAAAGAATTTTATTTAGTTTTTCATGTGGCTTTTGTTGCTCTGACACTTGGTTTTATACGTGGTGTTGGGGTTTGAACCTGTGTCGCTGTGCATGCCAGACAAGCACCATAACTGCTGAGCCACTACTCCAGCCCCGCTTCTTGGCTCTTTAATATTAATTTGAGGCCTGTTAAGAGCAAAAATTCCAATAAATTATCAATAAAATGTTCTGGATGATGTAAACCATAACACTTCACCTCTGAAAAGAATTAGGTTAGTCAAACAGCATATATGCAATAAAAATACAGTATATGTCAAGCCCTATTAAACATGGCAAGAGATGTAAATAATAGCTGTCATTTATTGACACTTTCTATGACCTTCATTTCTACAGTATCTTATTTAATCCTGTCTTATACTTCAAGGTAGTTGTCAAACCTATATTTTATAGATGCGAAATGCTAAGAAAGAAAGGTTAAGTGAACTTGTCCAAATTTGTAGAGCAAGTGAGAATTTGAGCTCTTTTGACTCTAATTTTTACTGTTTTGTTTTTAATAACAGAAAACTGAGGTTTAAAATATAATCTTGGTGTTTTTGAAGACATCAGGCAATAAAGGATCTCTTGCCTGGGTAATTAGAACCTAAGGCTTTATCTGGGTGCAGTGGCATACACCTGTGTTCCCAGTGGCTTGGAAGGCTGAGGCAGGGGATCTCAAGTTCAAAGCCAGCCTCAGGAAATTAGAGAGGTCCTAAACAACTTAGTGAGACCCTGACTCAAAATTAAAAAATAAAATGGGCTGGGGATGTGGCTAAGTGGTAAAGTGCCCCTAGGTGTAATCTTTAGTACTAAGAAAACAAAACAACCCTAGGGTTTTACTTTTAGCTATAGTCTCAGAAGCTAGGTCACTGTGACTCAGGAAGTTCATTCCTTTCTTTCTCTTTTTTTGTAGTACTAGAGATTGAACCAAGAACCTCTCACATGCTTGGCAAGTGCTCTTCCACTGAGCTACATCTCAGACTTCATTTCATCTTCCTGAAATTCAAGTTTCCACTAGTGTGATATAAAGGTATTGGATCAGTTCATCTTTATGGTCCCTTTCAGCTTCAACATTACACACTAGCAAGGAAAAAAACAATCCCTGACTCTCCCATTGAATATCTATTTTACCCATAGTCTGCTAACAGTAATCCACATTCCTTTAGAGGGAATCACCCCTTCTTCTCTCAGTGCAGTTCCTTTCTTGGATTCTAGAATCTGATGCAGGATTAGGTGTTTGACCTAAGTGGACCAATTACAGTAAATTTGAATTGTTTGGAAGTCACAGGGATAAGGCACCTTGTTTCCCTAGCATTGCTATCTATAAGAATGTTGAGGCTCTGGAGTGTTTGTCTACATGCCCCAAGGCATGGAGTATTTATTACTTGAAGCAACAAGCTCTCTCTTTTGTTAGGTCTACGGGTATTAGAGTTTCTGTCTACTAGTACTAGTTCCCAATAGAGGTAATCCTTGAACAATGGAGTGAATTTGCATTAGAATGGGACTTTACCATCCAGGGTTGACTTTCCTCAGTATGGGATGGGAGTGATTTCTTTAATCAGACTGGAAGGAAAGCTTAAGGAAGTGATTAGAGATTATGAAGGAAATGCACTACCGGACCTAATTGTTAAAGATTTTGAAAGCCTACAGGAGGACTTTAGGCATGATGGGAATGTCAGATTTTATTTTTTGAAAAAGACCTTCGTGGTTTTGGTTCTACCTCTCCTCTTTCAAATCTTGACATTCTCTATCAAGAAATGAATCTTTATCTTCTCCCACTGGTTCAGCAAGCCTTTGGAGTAGACTTAAATAGAGTGATTGAAGTGACATGGCATTTTACATCTGAGGTTAGATAATGAAAGGCAATCCAATACGGTTTCACTCATTTGGAGCATTGACCCTGGGAATCACACTACCACATTGTGAGGAAGCCAGGTAACATGCAGAGGCCAAGGGTTCTGGTTGCCAGCCTCTGTAATCAATAGCTTGGCTGGCTTTTAGTCTCAGTTCTTAAGAGAGAGTCTAAAATGTTGCAACTTTCTGAGTGATCAGCGTATTTTTGTTATTCATCATGGACTCTGACAGTTTATGCTAATGGGATGACTAAGGGTGAGCCCCTGGATGGTTTAAACAAATGAGATGACTAAAGATGCAAGCTAACTGTGCTAGAAAGACCAGCCATGTGATTGACAAGTTGATGTTTTTAGTTGAGGGATATTAGCCCAAGATCTGGGGAGGGGAAGAAAGATGGAGATTGGATCATATGGCTAACGATTCAATTAATTTTGCTTATGTAAGGAAAACTTAATTAAAAGTCGGACACTGAGCTTGGGTGAGCTTCCCTGGTTGGCAAGATTCTGCATGTTGTCATGCATCAATGTGCTGGGAGAGTGACACTAATTCCACAAAGGGAAGACACTTGATATTTGGAGTACTCTCAGACCTTACCCCATGTATCCTTCCCTTTGCCTGGCTCTGATTTGTGTTCTTTAACTGTAATCTTAAGTATTGTACTTTCCTGAATTCTGTGAGCCATTCTGGTGAATTTTCCAACTTGAGAAAGTAGTGGGAATCCCTGAATTTAAAAAGAGCTGTTATGAATTAAGGATGACCTGGGGACTCCCAAATTTGTAACTGGTATCCAAAGAGAGGACAGTCTAGGGGAGGGCTGTACCCTCAATCTGTGGAATTTAAGTAGTGGGCGTCAGAAGTTGTCATACAGCTCTAGGTAAGGTCCAAGCTGATAAGCACCGATCATCATACATGTAAGTGAATAAGCCTTCAGCCAATTCCAGCATTTTTCCATCAAATTACCTTTAACATTTGAATCTTCCAGATGATGCCCTAGGCTACATGGAACAGAGATAAATTATCCCAATGCATCCTGCCCAAATTCCTGACTACAGAACCACTAACATAATGAATAATTGTATTTATGGAAAACAATTTTAGGGAAATTTGTTACACAGCAAAAGAAAACTGGAATATTTTCATGCCTGTTAAGTGGGCAACAACTGTTAAAAAAAAAAAAAAAAAAAAAAAAAAAAAAAAAAAA